>CAJHNH020000020.1:0-145000 GCA_905116865.2 Candidula unifasciata
CACAGATGTAAATCTTAAGGAGCTGAAATAATAATGCTATCAGACAAAAAGACATCAGGTCACAAATTAGGTGAAGTAGTTTAGTGTAAGAATTTTATAGTACAAGAAATCAAGATCAGTATATCCTCTATGTAGAAACCAACACAGAAACAAATAAAATATACAGTAAGCTGTCTAGTACTGATGAGTTAAAGTAATTTGCTCAGGCCAGAATGAGTTACAGTAATTTAAACATGGCAGAATGACTTAAAGTAATAACTCAAGATAGAATAAGTTAAAGTAATTTACTGAGGAAAAAATAAGTCAATAAAGTAATATATTCAGGGCAGAATTAGTTACAAAGTAATTTACTTGGGACAGAATTTGTTACAGAGGATTTAATCAGAGCAGAATGAGTTAAAATAATTCACTCAGGGAAGAAAGAGTTCAAAATTAGTTAAAAGTGATTGACAGGGCAGAATGAGTTCAAATAATTTACTTGGGAAAGAATACGAGCTAAAGTAATTAATTATTTGGGGCGGAGTAAGCAAAGTCACAGCTTCCAGAAACTGAGACACAAAATTTTTTTAAAAGACATTAAGTCGATACTCAAGGATAATTGACTCACCTACTCCTGCGGCAGCCAGGTAGATAGCAGCAGGGCATCCAAGACCGCCAGCACCCACCACCAGGACGGAGGAGCTTTTCAACTTGATCTGTCCTGTGAACACAACAATATATGTAGTAGCCTATAGCTGGCACTTTTCCATCTTTCCAGATGATTCTGTTATATTGTGCCATCTGGAGGCATTAGAATCACAGCTCATGGCGAGTGTGCAGTGTGAAGTTTCTCCTCTCCAGAATACAAAGCTTGGACAGTATTGCAGAGACCATGCGGTGCTCATGCATCATAATCCCTCCCTCAGCCTGCCTTGTTTACTTCAAAGGACAGGTAATACCAATATGTTTGGAACGAAGCATGCTGCCATATCAGAACAGCAATGCTATGTGTGTCTGCCTGTGGGAACTTCCCTCTTAGACCAGCTGCCAGCCAAGGCTAAGGGTCTGGTCCTCCATAACAGGATGTTTTCAGATTGTATTTCCTCTACCACCTCCAGGGTGACCCAGGGTCCGCTGGGAAGACAAAAACATCCGACAGTCGGTAACTGACAGAGGATTGGAATGGAACAAAGCCAGAAAGAGAACTGCTGACAGTCTGACAAACAAACCTCTACACACCAAGGTAGCAGAGGAGCAACTAAATAAGAAAGTATTTCCTTTTCCTAGGATAAGGCTAGTACCCTCCCCCAATGAGTGCCTTCATCCAAACTGTTGGCACAATGTGGGATGTCAGGTTTGGCATACCTCGCTCAACATTCTGCGTTAACAGAAAATAGGTAATACTGATAACTGTTTCACGGTAGCTAAGTCCAAATATGACAAAGACCTGACCCAGCAGTAGCAAGTAGTAATCAGATAATCACAGCTTCACCTTCACAGCAAATTGGTCACCCCATAGCTGCTCCATTCGTGTGCCAATGAAAACCACACAGAATGTCCATCACTGTCCCTTGTGGAATAACTGACACAGACTGCAGTCTTGGCAAAGCTAACAGCATACACACGCAATAAATGCATAAGGCGGCAGTCAGAAGTGCCAACACAAATAGTCTGCCACTAGAGTTGCAGTTCACAGTCGACCCAGTTACAATAAAATCAGCAGCCGCACAGGCAATTAATGAAGTGTCCTAATAAAATAATTATGTGCAATATTCTCAATGCTTCTTGTGTGTGTGTGTGTTGTCCATTAAGATGATGATGACCACTCTTTTTTCATCAAGTATGAGTACGAAGAGGACTGATGATGAGGCCGAAGTGGGCCCGAAAAGTTCTTGGACAGTGAGGACAGGGAAGGAGCATTGCCCCAGGAAGGGGATCTCCTGCAGTTGCCTTTCTGTCCATCCTTTTCTTAATCAGTCTGGCTGTTATGTTTGCTTCACATGTAGCCGAGCCCTTATGTAGAGCTGCACGCCATGTATTTCGGTCTTGAGAGGCAGCTTCCCAAATGGTGTGATTCATCCCAAATGCTTTGAGTGAAAACTTCAAGGTGTCCTTAAAGCATTTCTTTTTGAACATATATGAGGTGGTGATGAAGATAAAAGAGTGAGTTGCGCGGTGACTTGGATTAAAGTGAGGAAGAGTTGCGCAGTGTCGTCGACCTCACTCTCTCGCCTAAGTCATATCTGGGTCCAGTGGCAAGACAGAGCCAGGATGACTAGAGATATGTCTGGGTGCAGTGAATGACCAGGGCGTTCTACGTGCCTCGCCATGCTCTATGCGCTCCACAGTGCTTTGCTAGTGTCACCGTCTTGCCTGTTGAACCAAATATGGTTTCCTCCACGCATTCTGCAGACAGTAGTCTTTGCATGCTTGGATAGCTAGATCCTAACTCACCGATGGAAAGAAGCATAGGCTACCTCCACCTGGTTTTGCCAGCCTGTCAAGGCCGTTGCCCGGGGGGTGGGTGCTGTCGCATGCTGACAGCTACGTGGAGCCACAGGTGAGAGCTGAGTGTCATTTTTAGACAAATGGTTAACAAGCTGTCCTAAAAAGGACATGACAGTCTCCCCAACCATAGGTACTACCAATAACTGACACCCCATACCCCCCCCCCCCCCTTAAATGCTTCTTAACCTCTTTCTGAAGCCTCCCTCACCTTCACTTGGTCGACCCCATTCTCCCCAGAAATCCAGTGGAAGGCTGGGGTTTCAAACACCCTCCTGCCCCCACCCTTTGGGGGGGGGGGGGGTAGATGAGGAAATAAAAGAGGTAAAAATTAAATCCAACTCCCTTAGCCAGCAAATGCACTGAGTGAATAGTGTGAGAACGTGAGATGTGGATTTCATGTGCAATGTCTATTGTCTGTTAGTGATGTGTGTTGTAAACTGCATATTCAGAAAATGGTGTGACTGGTTGCTACAAAACTGCCACCTGCTGGTCTGTTGTGAATAGCAATTTTAGTGACAGACAGTAGATGGTGGCATTTCTGGCAGCTGCCTTATGCATCTGATGCGTGTGTGTGCTATTGGATTTCTGAAGGACTGCTGTCCGTGTAACTTTTTACCTGGCTACATGTAGCCTTCTCATCTGAAAACAACTGGCAGGTAAAACAAAAAGAAGATTTGTATGCAGCAAAAGAGTTAATGTGCTTGTAAGCAAGTGTGAATGTTTTGGCACCATGGCATTGAAAAACATATGTAGCAGAAATGACTGAGAGTACATGAGCCAGAATGCTGTGGATAGACATGATCACCAATGTCACTGTCAACAATGATGCAAACACATACAAATTACATGAAAGTAAAATTACATAAAGTTGAACATTCATTCAAGTACTGGTAACTGAGTGGGAAACTAAGAGAAAAAGAGCACAAGGTAACCAAATGTGTGGGCTGAAATGCAAAGATGTCACAGCCTAGCTGTAAGCCACAACACATTATGCCTACTGCTCTTTTAAGGGCAAATGCAAAAGAAGAAGGAAGAGGAGGAGGTAGGTGAGGACGAGACAAAAATGCAATAAATCATCAGTGAATCATCTCACCTGTAACTCCAAATTCAGGAAGAATCAGCTGACGGCTATAGCGAGAAATATCTGCATTGGAAAGTTTTTCATGATACATCTTATCTCCGATATCCACCTCTGGAGAAGGGTAAACTTTCAGCCGTTCCTCCTGGTCCTATTAGAATACAAATGAGTAACAGTGTATGATGATGGTGAATAGTGGACTTAATACCTAGTTGACTGTGGAGTGACTGCGTGTTTAATAACCCAAGGAACTCTGGGAGAGAACTATACAAGTTCCAGTGGACCAAGAGGTGAAGAAAAGACGCTGGCGTTGGATGGGACACATGTTGAGAAAACTTGAGAACAATATAACTAGAATGTCTTTGCAAGGGAACCCAAGGAGGCATCGAAATAAAGGAAAAGCAGCAACAACAAAACCATAGAGAAGGGAGCTAGAGAATGAAGTTAGAAGTTGCAGCTGAAAATGAGGACAGAGCGCTTATGGGAGTGTCCTGAGTGCTATAATGTTAATTCTTAATTCAACACTTTCTCCCCTCACTTTAATTCCATTCTCTATGTAATTTCTAGGCTGCCTTCCTTAATTTGATCCTCCAGGTTCCCATGCAGCTCATCCCATATCTTCTCCTATTTCTTGTCCTCTAATTCTCTTTTCTGTATTATATTAGGCTGACTTTATTCCTTTGACCTAGTAGGTTCCAGTGAAAGGACATTATAGTTATAAAATTGACTGTGAAAAGGATGTAACATCAACAATAAACAAAGAAAACTAAGCATTTGCCATGCTTAACAATATATCAAAGTCAAAGGGACTTAGTTTTAAGGCACACACAAGAAAAATCAGATCATTCAAGAGCAACATTTTAGGAATAATGTTAGACAACAGCCCAGTGTGGGTTCCAGGGCCCTGTTATACCCCCTGCCTACCCAAAAGCATGTCGTAAGAGTCGACTAATTGGAAGCTTACTTCAAAGTCTGAGTGCATCAGACTGAGAGGCAAGGAACCAACGGTCTGCATATAAATTAGTCAGATCTGTCAAACATATGCAGATGCAAAACTCAAGTTTTGGAAGTGGATGAACAACCATAAATGTCCGCTAGTTTACAGCTGGTGAACGCAAAGAAGAAGTTATACAACAAACCGTAAGTGTTGAAAAATTACAGTAGGAAATACACGTAAATTAGAGACTGTTCAACATAAATGTCTAAGAAGAATCCTGTGAATATTTTGGCCAGACAAATCACAAATGAAGAACTGAGGAGAAACACAAAAATGTCATTACTGGCAAATGTTATCAAAGGAAGAAGATGGAGATGGCTTGGACATGCCCGCAGAATGCCTCAAGACACTTTGGCGAGGACAGTAGAAAGGAAAAGTGGAAATTGATATGGGATATCATAGACAGAGAAGCAGCAGCAAGGGAGATCACTTGTGAATGTCTTATGCATCAACAGCAACATAAAGAGAATACAGGATATCATCATCATCATGTGCCCTGCCAACTTGCATAGGCGCTCATGTGTCTCCACAGATCACGATCCCTGGTTGCCTGAAATAGCTCTCCTGATGACATCCCTCCATGCCATCGTTTCAGCCCATCCAGCATCATCTCTCTTCGTCTGTCTCTACCCCTTTTTCCACTGATTCCACCTGTCATGATGTTCTCCCATATTTCTCTTCTCATTATGTGGCCAAAGAACAGTGTTTATCTCTTTCTTATTGTTGTATATAGAGATCTACTTTCATCAGCTTCTTTTAAGCCATAGTTATTAGTTACTCTAGCTGTCCAAGGTATTCGTAATATCCATCTCAGAAACCACATCTCAGTTGCTTCCAAATTCTTCTTAATTTATTTACTGACATTTCAAGATTCACTACCACACAGCAGAACAAGTTCTATGTAACATTTTAGCACCCTCTTTCTATACAGAATATCGACCCAAAAATTAATTAGTTAAAGTAATGACTGCTTAAAACAGAACAGTAGCTAACATGACCTTTGCTTAGTACTGAAAGTTGAACGTTTTTAAAAAAACGCATTCACCGTACTAAATTGCCCAGACACACTTTAAAGTTGATGTATAAAAACTGTTTCTAATTAATACTTCAAGTAAATGGTGTATAAATAAAAAAGCACAATCATTAAAGTGACAATGTGACCTCGATTACTGGGGTTCTGCATGGGTTTATATTCATATGTAAGTGAACATTAAATCCTAAATAACTTACAATGCATGCATATTATAATTAACTTGGGGGGGGGGGGGGGGGGGGGGGGGGGGGGACAAATGTTATAATTCTTCTCCTTATAGTCCATGTGGTGCGGCATTGGTAATCATGACTATCCACAACCTTCTGTCTCTATCAGTTCTGACACAGATGATCTTTCATACTGGGATATCAAACTGCCGACATCTTTCTTCTCCGTCTCCCTCTTTTCCCTCCCTAATTATGTATTCCAGTTTTGTCCTCATGACATGATCTTTTTCTTCTTCTGTGCGTTCGGTTTCGTATGCTCAGATCAAACCATCAAAAGAAAGGATGTCACTGTTTTTTTGTGTACTATAATTTTGATAGATGGTAAAAGCTTAGTCTTTTCAGTCGGTTTTCAGTTAAGTTATTTGCTATTATGTGCATGTGGTTTTTGTTTATGCGTTTAAATATTTCCTGACATGACCAAAAAATATACATGGTCTCCTTCTGATGTAGCAATCAGTTCTCTTTGTGAGTCACTTTCTTTCAAGACATCCTCATTACTCTTTTTATCTGTCAAGAAAATTTCATTTGAATAAATTTCGCCACTTCTAAATAGTTTTTCACTTATTTTCCAATTGTTAAAATTATAAAAATTAATAAAAGAAACACAAACTTCATCCCCCAAAAAAGTGAAGAAAAGATGAAGGAGAGTGAAAAAGAGGAAGTGGTAGTAAAAGTGATGGATTATTGTGACATTGTCATACTACTGTCACATCCAGCATATGGTGCTAGAAAGATCAAACCACATTCAATGTGTAAAGTGGTCAACATCATCATCATCAGGTGCCTTGCCAACTGGCGTGGGCGATCATGCCAATCCATAATCCACGATCTCCTGCAGCATGTATCAGTTCGTGTGCCAACACACCTCCATGCCATGCAACAAGACTGTCAAGAATCTTCTCTCATTGTCTTCCTCTATCCCTCCTTCCACAGATCTTTGCAGTGGTCACAACATGATCTATTTTTTCTCTTCTCATAACATGGCCGAAAAATGATGAATGTCTCCTTCTGATGTCTGTGATAAGTTGTCTTCGGGCTCCCGCCTCTTTCAAAACCTCTTGGTTGCTCTTTTTGGCTGTCCAAGGTATTTTAAGCATTGTTCTGTAAAACCACATTTCTGAGGCCTCCAGAAATTGTTTGGCCTGCCTACCGATTGTCCAGGAGTCACAGCCATATGTTAAAACTGGATGTGTGTGGCAATCAAGAATTCTTTTTCTAACTCTCAATGACAAGGATGTATTGCAAAAGATGTTTTTCATTATATAAAATGCAGTTTTTGCCTGTCCTGTTCTGTTTTTTATCTCAGTTATGGTAAAACTACCGCCACCGCCGAGAGTATCTCCCATGCCGCTCATGCAGCATGGATTGGGACTAAACTAGATGACTGGGATTCACGAGCAGCAGCTTACGCATCTCCTGCAGTTTTGCTCGTGAGTCCCAGCCATCTAGTTAGCCTCAATCCACGCCGTGTGAGCGTCATGGGTGATGCTCTCTGCAGTGGCGGTAGTCGCTGGAAAACCGCAAATTAGGTCGCCGGAAGTGCGCAATTGACGCCTGACTGAGGCCCTGTTTTTGGCCGCCATAATAATTTATAATTAATATGTACCCGTTTTCGGAGGATAGACCAAATTGAAAACCTCTGGCCCGGCAGGCAGAGTGATCTAGGCGCTGCTCAGTTTAACTACAGCTCCCAGTCTGGTCAAAAACTGCAATGAAATGAACAATTTAAATTTAACTTTTAACTCTGGGCAACCGGCAACGGTGGCTTCATCTTCATCACAACAATCGATGTGGGTTGTGGGTGTGGCCAGGTTTGTTTACCAACTTTACCTCTCTCATATTTAACAACTGCTTCAGTCTTCGAATTTCCTCCTCCTTTTCTGCTAGCTCAGATTGAAGTTCCTTGACAGTCACATCCATGGCACTAAACTAAGCACAGCTGTACAACTAGAGGAAATGAGCAAGCTTTCAAGTTAAATCTAGGGATCCGTGTTTTGCGGTTTAAACACGACGACTGGAAACCATGACATAGGAGTAGCTTCCCCTGTCATCGTCGTTCCCGGTGTTCGCACTTAAAAAGTATTTGTTCCGTCACTTATCCTAGGCTGTTGTATGAGCTGAGTTGAGTTGATTCAAGAACCGACATCACAAGACTCGGGGCATTTCCATAAGCACTCTGTCCCCATCTTCATCAGCCAGCGCACTTCGAATACCAGATCCCCTTTTTATCATCGCAGCATCACTCTCCACTAGACAATGATGATAAATTTATACACGTGCTCCCATTAGGCCTTAACCACGTCTGCCTTATCATACATCAGTATACCACCAAGCTGTGCAGAGCCAGCCAATTTGTCAGGCTGTTCTTTTTCTTCTATACCTGCAGCCGGAAGAAAAGATCCAGACAATGTTATTTCCCCTTGACCTCCGATACGAAGCATGCCTGTCCCCACCTTCCTCGTCGTGCTTTTTGAGTCAGTTACAGCTACCATGTGTGTTCGGAAAGGTGTATTGGCCGCCTCCACCTCAATTCTTTAGCTGGATGTTGTAGTATCATATGCTAGGCTCTCCTGCACCAAATACTTCTTTTGCCTCTTGACACTGAACCAACTACATAAATAATCGCATCACCCGAGCGAGCAGTATTCTGAGTTATTTGCTGAATTTTCACCGCTGTGGCACCTGCTGACCATTCCCTGCTCAATCTGATTATGACTCTGTCCCACTCCTCTCCTCGCCTAATGTTCTCCAGGAAGCAGACCTGTCATATCGTGTCCTCCGCCTGAGCCATCCATGACCTCCCTCCTACCAACCGCAGACCCTTAACTGCATCCAGCGTTTCGTGCAAAGGGCGATCCGTGTCTGCAATTACTCTGAACAATGACTGCGCCTGCAGCACCATGAGCCTACCTGCAACAGTCGGCAAATCAAAGGTTATCGCCTAAACACTATTGGTGAGTCTCTGGTACATCTTAAAATTACCCGCATAGCTGCTTTCTGTATGTGCTCTAGTTTATGCACTCTACTATATGCACTCTAGTTTAGACTATTATATTTGAGATAGTTAGCTGGCAGATTATCCTCATCGTACATCGAACCATTCAGCCCCTAAGTAACCGGATGCCCTCCCCTTCCCCTTTTTTCTCACTTAATCCCGCAGCGTATACCGACTGACGACACCAGTCCTGAGTTGGTTTCTTATTCTCCTTGGGCTTTCTGCATAGTGATCTTGTCCGGCTGCACCATTTTAAGCATGCTGTTGAAGATCGGTGACACAAGCTTTCATGTGGCTAGAATCACAAGACTATTCAGACTTACAGTGAACTGAGTCATTGTAAAACTCTCCTGTGTATGCAGTTACCTTCATATTTTGTCCCAGGATATGCAGGTGTTGTTGGTAATGAAAGAGCTGATAGACTGACAGGTGTTGCATTAATTGCAGATAACCGGCCTATGGATCACGCAGACATTGGCAATGCCCTCAGAGGGATAGGACGTCACGGGGATTGTGGATTCAGGACATTGAAGATGCATTACTACAAGAGTACACGAATGGAGACTCGGCCACAGAAAGAGACTTTCAGGCGACATTTGATAAAGATTTTTAAAAAAAAAGGTTAAGTCGGGAAATGTGAACCAATTATAAACCATAAGTGCTCTGCCACCAGTACGGACAGCTGATAAGTAATTGTCCGCACGAAACTCCATAGCTACAGCGACATTCCTCCACTTGCCCCAGAGTGTTAACTCTGATACCCATTTCCTAGAGGCTGGGTGAACTCCGGGAACTGCCCGGTTTCGAACACCAGCCGTTGGCTGCAGCGAGTCGCAGCTTGATTTGAAAGGGAGTCTCCTATCGACTGCGCTAATGCGGCCCCTGGGCGATCCTTGATGATAAAAGGTAAGGTTGGAAATAACTAATGCACACAGAGAAATGTTTTATGTTATCACAATCGACGTCACTGAACTTTGAGCATTCCATGCATGCTCAGTCCTCCGATGCAGCAGCCACTCCAAAAATACTTCTATTAATTGCTCCTATGAGAGATTGGCTATTATGTCTTCTTCTGTATCGGAATATAAAGAAAATGGAGATAATGAAAATATCAAAGAAAAGAATACCACCACAGTGTGATATTGGAATAGAAGGTAAAAAGAGTAATTCAAGTCAATAAATTCTAATATCTGGGTACAATCATACATCAGAGGAAAGAAGTGTGTCATAAACAAAGAGCAGAATAGGCCAAGCTAAGGCTGCATTCCACGGAATGAAGAACATCTTGTGCGACATGTTTCTGTCTGTCTGTCTGTCTGCCTGCCTGCCTGCCTGCCTGCCTGCCTGCCTGCCTGCCTGCCTGCCTGCCTGCCTGCCTGCCTGCCTGCCTGCCTGCCTGCCTGTCTGTCTGTCTGTCTGTCTGTCTGTCTGTCTGTCTGTCTGTCTGTCTGTCTGTCTGTCTGTCTGTCTGTCTGTCTGTCTGTCTGTCTGTCTGTCTGTCTGTCTGTCTGTCTGTCTGTCTGTCTGTCTGTCTGTCTTTGATGTCCGAAAGAGAGTGCTAAAATATTATTAGAACCTATATTGATGTATGGTAGTGAATCATGGAATTAGAAAGAACTTGGAGGTTATAGAGATGTGATTCCTCACACAAATGTTATGAATCCCTTGGACTACCAGAGTAACTAAAAGAAGATTTCTCAAAAAAAGCTAACAAATAAAGATCAATATATTCAGCTAAAAGGAGGAAAAGACAAGCACTATTCTTTGGTCATGTGATGAGCGGAGGGGGAGGCTTTGGAGAATATTGTGACTACTAGAAAGATCAACTGTAGATGAGGGAGAGGCAGACCAAGAGAGCTGATAACAGATGGATTCTGACGTTGCATGGAGGGATATCATCGGTGGAAGTGATCCAGAGGACAATAGATCAAGATCTATGGAGATGCATGAACACCTATGCCAGTCTTGGCCTCGAAGGAGTCATAGACGTGCTTCACCATGGGTTACTCTCATGTCACGCAATCGTTTAGTGTCAAAGATTCCTCATTATCCTTTAGTTCATTCCACACAGTGTTGATTTGGTCTGCTCTGTCCATACTTCTTTCAACACCTTCTCCAGATGCGTTGATGCGTTGCCTACCACTTTGTCAGGAGAAAAAAATTTTAGAGGTTAGAAAAATGGGAATGACATGAAAGAATTAGTGATGGCAAATAGAAATGCTTTGTATATAATGGGTGGCAGCCTATGCTCCATTATCATTATGTAGCATTTCCTTTTCTGAACGTCGCTGCCATCACATCGCACATGAAAAACAAAAACTCGGCCCGTCACCTGCTCTACAGTCTCATGCACTTTCTTGCCCAAGATGTCTCTTATGTCCACCTTCATGATGGTCATCTGCTGCCCCTCTTGCCTGGTACCATGCCCAGTGCTACTGGTTTTTTTCCAACCCATCATGGAATTTGATATTTCCCCACTGGAACAACAAAGGACAGAAAATTAAACATTCTGAATAATTCTCACAAAAACATTTTAAACTGAAAAAAAAAACTGTTATTTTGATTGTCATATTTATTGTTGACATAAACATCTGTGAATAATGAAACTATCAGGCAAATTGTGGGAACGACACCTTGTACTAGATTCATCAAGAAACAGCAGATTAAGTGGTTTGGCCATCTTGTTAGAATGCAGCAAGATCAAATACCATCACAAGCACTGCATCTCAGAAGATCAGCTACAAGAGCAAGAGGACGGCCGAGGGAAAACATGGATCGACAACATTAAAGACACTTTTCACCTTCACAGCATGACAATAGTAGCAGCCATCGTGCACTGGATTGAAAATTATTCCTCTCCACGACGCTTAATGGCAGAAGTGGTTGGTTGATGATGATGATGATGATGATGATAAACATCTGTATCCATTAAGAAATGACAAATGAAAACAATCTGGCACATGCAAGTAAAATAGCTCTGCAGGATACTCTTGCATTTGTTGTTGTTGAAAACTGTGTGTGCTCATCAATCCTGAATATATGAGTGAAAAAATGTTGTAGTTTCTCATTCTTTCTTTCTCTTTAGTGTTCACTAGCTGTAAACTCCAGCAGAAATTACTGGCTGTTTGCCCACTTCTGGATTTTGGTCTTGTTCCAGTTTTGTGTGCACATTCGTTTTACATACCTGGCTTATTTATATGCATACTGCTGGTTCTTTGCCTCTCAGGCAGATACTCTCAGACTTTGAAAGAAACACCTCTAATTGGTCACATTTTATGATAGGCTTGTTGGAGGGGGCAGTGGGTCCCCTCCCCTCCCCCCAAAGGGTCCTGGAACCCACACAGGTAGGTTTATGAGCAAAACTAAACATGCTTCTGCATTTCTTACATGAATTTAAAAAGTACAAGACTCAAATTTACAACTTTCATAAATGTTTAGGCAGTCTCAGAGTATTTCTTAAGATCTGTCTTGATACTGGAAAATATCCTGGGAAATAAAGGTGACAAATGTGATATTAACTACAGCACAAATCAAATGCAAACTGGCTAAAAAGTCTCTTGAGAATCGCTTTATTTATACTCTGGGGACTTTGATGCCCTCTGGAATGAATTGCCAACACAGATTCATTTAAACTTCCAGGGAATTGAACTGCCCTCACAGTTTCAACCCTTACACCCCAGTTATAGCCTCTGATACTCCACAGGGGAGTATTTATTCCCCCAGCTGACACGTGCAGTCATTCTGCTGAAACAACCGACCTGGCCACATCGTGATACCAGCTAAGTGATTTTTCGTATCTATGTAGTATTGTTTATTTTGTGTGTGCTGATGAAGGCTCAATAGCCGCAACGTTTACGTTTTGTTTGTATTTGTTATATTGTGAAGCTTGCTAATATACTTTTCGTTCGGTTTTATATCTTTTCTTGAAAACAAAAAAAGTAGAAAGCAACACTATGATAATAATGAACCATTTGGCATAAAGATGCAAAAAATGACTGACTAGCTGAAGCAAGGCAGTGCAGGTTGTCTTGTCTCATTTGGTACTGAACCCATATATTTCATGGTGAAAGTTTATTTAACTGCTTTACCACTAAACAAATAAACATGAAATACTCTTAAATACAATGCCCATTAAAAACTGCCAGTGTAAATTTGTGTTAGCACACATACAGATGTATAATAATTATAATTTTGCACTGCATCACAGTATAATACTTAAAATATACATGTTCAGTAAAAAGTTTATATATTGTTTGTGCAAGCTTATTTTGAACTCAATGCTGCAATGTCAAAGAGGAAATTAGAGGAAAGTAAAATCTTAACATTACAGAATATACAAACTGGTCTAAGGTAAATAATCTTGTATATGTAAATCTGGCCAGTCACACTGTATAGTAGTAATATATGAAATATGAATGAAGGAATAAAATGAACAGAAACATTTGAGATGTGATGTTAGTGAAGACTAGAGGAACCAGCTGAACAAACAAATTGACTAATAAATAAACTCTGGAAGATATCGCAGAACAGTGCTCCAGGACCAAGGTTCATCCTGGTTAAGACTACAGCTTTTTTTTTCATGGCAGTACGCTGTACCTGCACCTTTTTTTTTTAGGTATCCTTGTTTTTCCAGCGCTACTGTGATAGGTATGTATGAATAGTGGTAACTTTCTTTAGACATTTTGTGGTGAGTACTGGCAACTTTATTGGGGGGGGGGGGGGGGGGTGCTGGTTAAGACCTATCAATTGGCTTCCATGGCTTAAGTATTGAGAATGTGCTTCATAATTCTGTGGTGCTGGGTTTGATCCCAGCTGCAAACAATTTTGCAGCAGACCACCTTGTATTGGTTTTAACAGTGTACAAAGAGCTAACAGTTCAGTAACAAGCAGCAAACTAGTGAAAGTAAAATTGCCTAGTGAAATCACAGACAGGCGAAAAATGACGGGGTTGGTTCTGCAGTGTCCTGTAAAGATACGCATTTGTTGCCTGCGTTAGCCTTCGCAGATTTGAAATATGATGCTGTAAAATATAATACACCAGACAATGCAAAGTTACTGAACAGAGACCAAAATAGCTATAGATTCTACACATAATCAAGTAATAACATTTCACAAAATATCTGTGAGAGATAACAGAATGCTGCTCCTCTTTGGTGCATGTAAAAAGTGGGGTGTCATCTTTAAACTGTCTTAATGAAGTCATTGTTTTGTCTGCACTAAGATATCACATGCTTAAAAGTCTTGACTACCCTATCAACGTGCTGGCAGGTTTCAAGACAATAGCATGATTATTGTAATTTCTTTCCCACTTTGAAAGTTTTCCTTTGAAGTCCCCTTGTATAAACGTACAAATTATTTTAGGCATTGCAATTTTTCCAAGGTATCTTGCGGGCAGGATCCTGGCAACAGACCAAAGAGATGCTGTCTTCCAGACCGACTGCTTTGTACCTTTGCAAGACAAATAAACAAGACAATGATTAAAAAGGTGGGAGTAGTTTGCAGTTTGAAACAATCCTCAACAAATTAAAATTCATACAACACATAATTTAAAAACATAATGGTAGAGCAAAAGAAGTTACTTTATTGGTTTCATGAAGTCATCTTCCTTTCCCAGGAAATTCTGAAAGGTGGGATTGGTTTATGTGTTAAACCCAAACAATTGAACTAATATTTTTTGTTTTTTCAAAAAGCCCTGCAGGTTCCTCTTCATCCTACCCCTGTTTCTCTTACATCCTACCCCTGTTTCTCTTACATCCTACCCCTGTTTCTCTTACATCCCACCCCTGTTTCTCTTACATCCTACCCCTGTTTCTCTTACATCCCACCCCCTGTTTATCTTACATCCCACCCCCTGTTCCTCTTACATCCCACCCCCTGTTCCTCTTACATCCCACCCCTGTTTCTCTTACATCCACCCCTGCAATCATTCATCTTTCTCTAATTATAGGTCATTGCCATTGATTTTTCGAAGTCAACAGCGGGATGATAGGGTTTATGTGTGAAAAGAAATTGTGCTCAGATTAAATACATCAGATCTCAGCAATAAAGTGCTCACACAAAAGTAGTTTCCTATAGCTTCAAAAAATGTATGAATATATACTTACTTTTCTCCAGCTTGGATTAAGATGGAATCATTTTTGTGAAGTCTGTATTCATTACCAGCTACAGTTATCACAGATTCTCCTTCCTGTGAGAGAAGATTTCAAAACACAGTTAAATGCAATATTCTCAATGTTTTTATTTGAAAAGCTAAAATTATACCATCTTATTGAGGATAATCGGGAGCCGTCGGGGTATTGCAGCTAGATACTTGAATGTGGATCTGAAGGTCACAGGTTCAGTTCCAAATGGATTTTTCTTTTTAAATGACCCTGGCTCTGAGATCAACCCAGCTTTATTTGGGTATCAGCTTAAAGTCCTGGGAAGTAAAGGCGGCTGGTGTGATATTGACACATCACCCACAGAATTCCGATTGGTCAATAAAATATAGGTCAAGTACTATACGCTCAGGCCTGAAGGATGCAAACGGATCCTCTAATGAAGTTGATCAATACAATATTGTGTAACAATTCTCTATAACAGAGCATATTGCTAAAGCAATAGTTAATATAAACATAAGTAGAAAATGATTATGTAACGTCCATCCTAATCATAACACAGACGGTGGGAACAGGATAATATTTTATGTAAAGTCAAAACAGTAAAATCTTATTAAGATTAATGCAGAGGAACCAAAAATTAAAGAGTTCATGTTAAAAAAATTTATAGTAATTAGAGACAATAGTAAATTCCTGCTAGTACTAACATTTTTTTCTTCTTCTTCTGTGAATTCTGGTGAGAAGTTTTGTTTGTTCATCCACTTTTGGACTTGAGACTTCTTTCAGAATGTTGCCTGCACATCTTTCTCACAGATCTGGCTTATTTGTATGCAGACTGCTGGTTTCATGCCTCTCAGGCTCTGACTTCAAAGGAAACCCCCTCAGTTAGTCGACGCTTACGAAATGCTTGTTGGGGGGGGGGGGGGGGGGGGCAGTGGGTCTATTTTGGTATTCTCCATAATGGGGCCCCTGAACCCACACAGTGAAAACTGTGTTCGTGTTTACCAGGTGTTCTTTGCTGGAATTACCGGGGCTGTTAGCACCCTCCAATAATCCTCATAAAAGGAATTTATGTTAACAAGGTGTTACTGTATTGAGCAGTGATTCCAGAACTGTGCGCCGTGGCGTCCCTGGAGCCGCGGCGTCCCTGGAACCGCAACCTCTTCACAAGGGCGTCGCAAAATATTGTAAAAGCTTCACAATTAATTTAACTAAGACATCTGGCCTTACTAGACAAAAATGCGAGAAGCTAAAATTATCTAGATTTTGTGTGTGTGTGAGATTTGTTTTTATCTCTTACTTATGTATAATCATACCTTTACTTAGGTTAGGGAGACGTGGACAAATTTTAATTGGAAAAAAGCGCCACGACTAAGACAAGTTTAGGAAACACTGGTATATAGCATAACTTACTGAAAAGATATTATAGAATACATAAAATAACAACAAATATTCAGCTGTACATCTTAGTAATAACTCTTAGGTTTGAACAAGACATTATTTATGTTAATACTTCTGCTATAATTACACAAAAAGAGATTAAGTTGTAATGCTGACATTCAAACCATTGAAAATATGATGTCTGCTGATGCTGCCACAGCTTATTCATCATTTTCTCACTCCTCTTTTTCTCCTCCTCTTTATTCTACTTCTCCTTCTTCTCCTCCTCCTCCTCCTCCTGTTACTAAACTGATAACTCATCTAAGAATCAACATCATAGCATACCAGTGGCACCTAAAGTTGTTTCGTCTTTTACATACTCTTTCTCTTACACATGCCACTATAATGATCATTAAATACACTACAAAACTTTTACTGAGCAGGATGGCCCATCTATAGGTTTTCCCAGCGTGTTATGATGTAAATCCTTAAAATGATGAAGAAACACTTACATAGGGTTCTGAGTATCTAAGGACAAATCTAAAAGGTGAATTTTCCAGCTTAATTGTTCTGTGGCTTTTTTTACCGCAGATTCTCTGGAAAGTTATTTATTTCTATCTTATTTAGATAATGCAAATTCTCCATTTCTGGACTAGGCGTCAAAATTTTCTATCACTCTGCTGCTGAGTTGAGTGCTTGGTGCAACACTGTGAGCTGTGAATTTCATATGGAATGTATTTTCTGGTGCGCATAAAATGATTTGTTGACTGCACTAAAATGACCGGTGGCCAGTTTTGTTAAGAATGGTATGTACTTTTGTGGGTGTAATGCCAGCTTTCATTACTGACCACTTGTGCAAACAGTTAGTTGCAGTTCTGGTGCGGGACCATTAGTGTTGGCTCATCTGACAGCTGCACTTTTACTTTGCACATGCAAGCATCATGATTTTGCTGGGACTCACAAGTTGTTCACTGGTTTTCAAATGTGACAGTGAAGAACATTTTGTGTGATTTCCACTTCATAGGACGGAGCAGCTATGGAGCGACCCATCTGCAATGAGGTTGGTACCTTGATAAATGATTTAATATCTAGAGGGCAATGATTATAAACTATACTGCACTCAAATGACTCTTCATCTGAAAAACATTTTGTGTGATTTCTACTTCATAGGACGGAGCAGCTATGGAGCGACCCATCTGCAATGAGGTTGGGACCTTGATAAATTATTTAATATCTAAATGGGAAATAATTATAAACTATATTGCACTCAAATGACTCTTCATCTGAAAAAAATTTTGTGTGATTTCTACTTCACAAGATGGAGCAACCCTTCTGCAATGAGATTGGAACCATAACAAATGATATAATATCTAGAAGGCAATTCTTCTTCTTCTTTCGTTCGCCTGAAATAAGTTGTCTTTATCAGCAATTTTGTCTCTTGTATAAATGTCACTGTTGTTATTAATTCATTCAGTGTTCCATAGAGTGTACGTTCCACTGTTGTTCTTTCTGGCCGAAAGGTTTGCCTTAATGTGTCAAATTCGGTACAGTCCTGGAGTACATGCTCTGCTGTCTGGGGCACCTTTCCACAGGTGCACATGGCTGATACGCCTATCTTGAATTTTGTGTACATGTGGTTACGTAATCGGTTGTGCCCTGTTCTGAGGCGGAGAATAATAACTTAGAAGGCAATGATTATAATCTATTCTGCACTGAAATGAATCTTCATCAGTTTTGAAAGATTATGTTCCGTGCCCATAATAGTCCACAGTTACCAATTTATATTCAAATATTCTCTCAATATTTTTGTAAAATAACAGTGATATGAACATTTATTCTTCAATGGATATTCGAAGGGAAACCACTCACCAGTTGCCATATCCAAGTCTCTGCTCGATCACTGCCTCCAGTGTTCTCTCCCTTACCATAAATAGCTACCTGTTTATCAAAAGAAGGAAACTTAACTAACTTTATTTTCAAAGGGTAAATAATGACATCAAATCATCTTCTTCAGCATTCCGAGCCCCTTGAGGTTCACTGATGCAGATATCACCTGCCTCCATTCATCTCTCTGGTTGGCCGCTATTCCAGCAGTGAAGGTCTATCTGGATATTATCTCTCTAACGTTTTCTCTGTGTCTTGGTCATTTATTCTTGGCAGTAAAACATAAACCTAAAAATTGAATTAACCATGTCAGTTAGGGGGATCTCCGTAGTGAAGTGGTCAAGCCATTTTATAGAGATCCCTGGAAATTGTCCCCAGAGCTATGGAGTTTGTGCTCTGTGTGGTGCTCTCAGCAGGCTGCTAGCCATTCTACAGAGAGAGACCTACCCATAAGGGACAAGGCCTGGTGCAATGAAGTGGATCCTCTCGACTTTAACCTTTAACCTTTTTTTAACGATGTTAGCCTGGGTGCCCTAAACCTGGCTTTTCCAGGGTTACATTTCCATAAAGGTCTTGAACCCTGTAGCGACCTGTTTTTATGAGAACCATAGTTTAAATATCATTGGCTATGTTCACGTCTAACAGAATTTAGCAGGCTATGTTTACTCAAAATAGCATTTAGTGGGTTTTCTTGTGAACTGGACTCCATTTTTTAAAGCCAAGCTGACCTCAAATGTTCCTGTAAACCTCATTGATAGAGGTCACAGGGTTGAAGCATGAGTCAGCAGATGGATATACTATTTTAGACTCTCTGGAATGTATTCCATTTAATGCTTCTTTCTGTTTATGTTTATTGATTACTCTCTTTATAGGAGTTCATATCTTTTAGGAAAACAGACTTCAAAACACAAAAATTAATTTTTTTTTTTTTTTGGGTTTAAATTGTAATGACGTGTGTAAAAAAAATATTTCAAGTATTTTGTGGTGGGAGGATTTCCATGGCATTATGACCTATTTTTTTTCTAGCTTTTCCAAGGTGAAAAAGTTAAAGGTTTCATTCATCCCTATGTTTTTTAATCCTCCTATATAAAAAAAAAAAAGTACATTAAAAAAATTATACCCAGGCTTCCAGTTTAACAAAAGCAAAAACTGGGTACCAGGATGTAATGGTGGCTGGTGTAATAGAGTGTACATGACACCTGGAGTGATGACATCTGGGCTCATCTGAATAAAGATGCGACATCACAGCCTTCAGGACATGCCCACATTAGCTCTGTCTCCATTCTCAACAGCCAGCAAAGAGTTTCCACATTGATGGTACCCACTGTCATCCGATCAACTACTTGTCTTGTCCGCCCCCATCCTTTTTACACACTCACAAGTCTCAAGTGCTGCCCACAGTCATCTGACACTCCTTACTGCACTATTACTTCAGGTACAGGTTTTAAGTATCTTCCATTTTACTTGTTACCTGGTAGCACAGGTGTGAGATCACCTTTGTTTTGTGGAGTTGTAGTACATCCCCCCCCCCTCCTTTCCAATGGGGCCTGTCCAGCCAGCCTATCTGCCTACTCATTTCCAAACATGCTTGAATAACCTGAGCAAAATATCCATGTAACTCTCCCCCCTGCAACCTCTGGACTGATGCAAACCATTCCATATGAAGAAAAACTGACTCCACTTTCCTGATCGTGCTTGGCAAATCTGATACTATGACATCATATGTGGATGAGACTGTCTCCACCCATCAGAGTGCAGCAGTTACCACCTCAACCTCCATTCTTACTCCAGGTGTGATAATGCCTATGCTAAGCTTCCGTCAGTCCCCCCCACCCCACTCCCACCAGCTCCCAGGCTTTTGCAATGAAGCTCCATCCACTCTTTCTACCCCTGGCCACTGACCCATCAGTGTCAGTGCTGATCATCATCATCATCAGGTGCCTTGCCGACTGGCGTGGGCGATCATGCCTCTCCATAATCCGCGATCTCCTGCAGCATGTATCAGTTCATGTGCCGACACACCTCCATGCCATGCAACAAGACTGTCAAGCATCTTCTCTCGTTGTCTTCCTCTATCCCTCCTTCCACAGATCTTTCCAGTGGTCACAACATGTTCTATTTTCCCTCTTCTCATAACATGGCCGAAAAATGATGACTGTCTCCTTCTGATGTCAGTGATAAGTTGTCTTTGGGCTCCCGCCTCTTTTAAAACCTCTTGAATGCTCTTTTTGGCTGTCCAAGGTATTCTAAGCATTCTTCTGTAAAACCACATCACTGAGGCCTCTAAAAATTGTTTGGCCTGCCTACCGATTGTCCAGGATTCACATCCATATGTTAAAACTGGATGTATGTAGCAAGCAAGAATTCTTTTTCTAACTCTCAATGACAAGGATATATTGCACAAGATGTTTTTCATTTTATAAAATGAAAAGTGCTGATAGGTCTGTTAAAGAACTGAAGCTTGAAGTTTGAAGTTTATAGTTTGAACAACTGCTCAACATCATGGCACACAGGTAGTAACCCATAAGTGCTCCGTTCTTCTTCTAACTCAAGTCTGAGTCTAAAGAAGTTCAGCACAGTGCAAAGGTTCTGTAGAACCGGTGAGGGTCCTTAAACACTCTGGGTAGATTTTTAACTCCAAATTTTGCCTGGTCAACGCCGTTAGGCTACTCTTTTCGATTTCCAACTGTCAATGGATTTTTGTACATGCACAGCAATGCACACGGGTGTCCAATATCACTACCCAGAGACCAGGGGGAATTTCCAGAAGTCCAAGTCCACCCGAAAAAATTCCAGCCTTTACCGGGGATTGAAACCAGAACCTCTAGCACTCAAGGCAGAAACCACGCCTCGAGACCACCCAACCTCTGATGTTAGATATATATACCCAATAGGCTTTAAGAGCTGGAATGGGACTTTTACCTTAAAATCACTACTCTCTAACATAAGACATAACCTATGCAAATTCAGCTTGACATATTTTTTCCAGATCATGCTGGTGTGTTGGGAAATGAGCAGGCAGAAAGACTGGCTGGCTCTGCACCACTTGATGGTGAACTGATATATGACAAATTAGATATTGTGAGGGCCCTTTGAGAGCAAGTGAACAGGGCGGAGGTGCAGACAGATCATTACGGTCTAAGGAGAATGGCGCTGCGAGGAGTTCCCAGGGGATCTGGTTGATGTTCAACACTCAGGGGAAAGATGAGACGGATATACAATAAGACCGTTACTGGTACTATCAGAACTGGAACTCTTCGCTTGCTGCTGAAGATGGGGACTGAGCACTTATAGGAGTGTCCCGAGTGCTGTGATGTTGATTCTTAATTCAACATTCAACATGCAGCTTGACATAATCCCAACTACAAAACTCACATAAAATTGTCTGTTGTCTCCAAAAAGTTGTAAGGAGCCAGCAGAATCAATTTCTGCTCTGTGATCCTTTATCCAGTTATGGAGATTAAAGGGACTCTGTAAGCTTGTCTCTCCATCAATTGTGACAGGAGGCTTCTCTGGGATAGTTCCTGCAAGAAATCATATTGTTTTTAGTAGTTACATCAAGCAAACACTGACAGTATATATATCATGAAATCTCAGACATAGGCAGTTACATGAAGCAAATACTGACAGTACATAAATCATGAAATCTGAGACATAGGCAGTTTCATCAAGCAAACACTGACAGTATATAAATAATGAAATCTCAGACATAGGCAGTTACATGAAGCAAATACTGACAGTACATAAATCATGAAATCTGAGACATAGGCAGTTTCATCAAGCAAACACTGACAGTATATAAATAATGAAATCTCAGACATATGCATCATTTCATATTAAAGAACCAGATTTCACCTTTAACCCTTTCACTTTCTAAGTTTTCAAACCAAAAAAAAGAGGACGTTTTTCCTAGGTGCAGTATAAATAAATGCATCTTGATAATTCTTTTCAACTCAACTCAACTTAACTTTAACACTCTTTTCCATCAATATTTCAGAAGTATTCAAAATTTCAGAACATGGAAGAAACTACCAGAGATAGTAAAAAGTATCATAAACATGGCGCTGGGTGAGAAAGTATACTACCTGAAGGACAAAAGCGGAGGAAGAACAAAATATCCACTTATATGTTTGCACACAAACATATATCTACTACACACATGTTCTCTCTCTCTCTCTCTCTCTGTATGTGCGTCTCTCTCTTTCATTCTGTTTAAAATATGGACATCTGTGCATACAAACTTATACACAAAAAAACAGGTTGTTCCATGTAGGTATAAAGTCATCTATGCATGCATATTCATATACAATGGACAAAGAAGACAAGAAATACTGACATCCAAAAATATCTGAATATAAATGAAGATTGGCTGGTAAACAGCAACTTGTTTAGAAACTGAAATATGTTGGACATATTAAGCGCCAGAGTGGACTGGCAAAAGTATTAAAAGAGGGTTGTGGTACTAGGAAAAGAAGGGCAGGGTCTGACCATCACAAAGATGGGCACAAGGTATAAGTGACAACTCAGGTAGGAAAGTGCAAGAGGTTGGAAGACTGACAAGAGACTCAGTTTCTCTGAGGGAGGTCGTGATGAGAGTGATGCTCTGCAAAGGACCTGCTACATAACGTTGATGATGCATATTCAGTCCCCCCCCTCCCCCCCCCCCCCCCCCCCCCCCCCCGCCTTTCCCTCCCCCAAACAAAACTATAATTTAAATATTTTCATAAATTATATTTCACATATGCCAACTCTATCATCTTTTCCTGGGCAAATGGGGTCGGTTACTTCTGACCTTAGCAAAGCCCATAAGTCCTATACCCAGGGTGCAGCAGGTGTAGTTTTCTCTCAGCAGCTTCCCCCCCCCCCACAGTTCAAAACTGTATTCAATTGACCTTTAATAAACCTTAGATGTTGTAAAGGCCCTTATGGAGGCACACATGTATCATTATGGTCTGAGGAGAGTGATGATATCTAAGGAGAATAGTGATCTCTGAGGAGAATGGTGATCTCTGAGGAGAGTGGTGATTTCTGAGGAGAATGGTGATTTCTGAGGAGAATGGTGATCTCTGAGGAGAATGGTGATCTCTGAGGAGAATAGTGATCTCTGAGGAGAATGGTGATCTCTGAGGAGAATGGTGATCTCTGAGGAGAATGGTGATCTCTGAGGAGAATGGTAATCTAGGGGATCTGACCAACACTCAACACTCAGGAAAAATGCAAGATGGATATACAGTCAGGCTGCTACTGGTGCCATTAAATTGGAACCGCCCTTGCTCCTGAAGATGGAGTGCTTATGGGAATTTCCCAAATACTGTGATGTTGATTATTAATTAAACACTAAACACTGAACATAACCAACCTGGTACTGGTTGGCCAGTTTTACACTGCTCCGAGGCAATGAATCTGTAAATGTTTTAGTTAGGTTAAAGATCAAGAAATGACAACAAATAAACTGTTAATATCAGTAGAAAAGTAAAAACATGCATGCACAGTTTGTTTTTCAAACTAGTGAGCTTCAAGTTGATGTGGCGGACAGGCAGGTTACTGTTTTTAGTAGTGGGAAGTTTTTGCTTCTAACAATAGTGAGCTGTTACATTTGTCTCCGCAGGTAGACTGAAAGGATATGGTTCCATCGCCCAGCTATTGAGTTGATTGAATAGCACGACACTGTGAGCTGCTGATTTTCATTATGAATACTTTTCAACTGTACCCAATGTGGTTTGTGTTGTGAACTGCAGATTCAGAAAATAGCTAGTGGCCTGGTGCCAGAAAACATGTGGTACCTTATGCAATTTATTTAATGTGTATTTCATGAGCTAATGGTGATCTGTTGTAACTGCTGCTTCCATCGGCTATGAAATGCATTTCTTGTGTCAGACTGTTTGTGTTGGCACTTCTGACTGCTGCCTTATGCATTAAATGTGTGTGTATGTTGTTGGATTTATTAAGACTGCAGTCTAAGTAAATTTTTTCACAAGAGACAGAGGCAAACATTCTGTATGGTTCCAATGGCAGAGAAACGGAGCAACTATGGGATGAACCGTTTGCTATGAAGATGGACCTGTGATTACCTGATTTTCTTCTTAAAGTCCATGCCAAGTGGTGTTGGTAGTCATGTCTATCCACAACTTTTGTTGTACAGACATAACTTTTCTTGGCAAAGTACTCACAGTAGGTTTCAATATCTTTCTATGAGAGCAGTGTCCATACTAGGGGGGGGGGGGGGGGGGGGGTGTCCTAGCAATTGTGCCTATAGAGGCATCCTCTGCCTAGCAGAGTTAAAGTGATGACCAGTACTGAAAACTTCTCAGTTGCTCACCACGTATCCATCGCCTGCCTGCCATGACTTCGGGTAACACTGATCAGGAGTTTAAGTGGGTACTCTACTCCTGCCTGATTACCTTACCTTACCTGATATACAGCAAAAGAAGAAGAAGAGCTAGGATAGAAGTAAAGAATATCAAAACTATCTATATTGTCTTCTTCACTTTTACCGGGTTGCAGCCCAGTGTCGCGGTTTAAAATATTTGTTTTGTGCCTCTCGCGTGATTTGAGTGACAGTTTTCTGGATCTTCTGGCCGTATTCAGCTACTCCATCTAGCCATTTTTTCCTGGGTCTTCCTCTGGCCTTTCTTCCTGATGTTCTACTGTAAAAGGCCTTATAGGCAATCTGATCCGGTTTCATTCTTACTAAATGGCCAAACCACTTCATTCTCTGTCTTTCAATATGTTTCATGCATGCTCTTGTTCCAACTTTGTCTCTAATGCTGACGATTGTGACTCTGTCTCTTCGTGTATTGTTGGTGACTCTTCGGAGACATCGCATTTCATACGTAGTTATTTTTTGCATATGTGATTTGTTCATTGTCCACGTTTGGCACTGATAACATAACGTAGGGATGAAAATGCTGTTGATCATCCGTTGTTTGGCTGGTAACGAGATCTTTGGATGACGAATACTATAACAATATAATTATAATATAATAATAACTATATCAATACTATAACATATCAAAATCTGCATTCTTTGATCATGTCATGAGATGAAGAAAACTGGGATATGATGGTGGGATAGTTTAAGGGAAAGAGAGGCCGAGGGAGACCAATGAGAGAGAGGACGCTGGGCATGTTTGACATCACGGTGTAGAAGATTACCTGTGTCAGAGTTGATTGAAAGTACACGAGACAGAAGGTTGTTGATAGACATGACTACAAACCACAGCGCTGACTCTAAGAAGCAGGGCAGTTACCATGAGACTGAGCCACAACCCAGTAACAATGTGACAACAAAAGTCGAAGAAGTTACTGGGGAGCCATTACAAAGTCTGGTAGTCTTAGTTTCAGCTTCATAGCAAACGGGTCGCCCCATCTTTGCTCCGCTCCTGTGCCAGCGAAAAACACCCAGAATGTTCATCACAGTCCCTTGTGGCAAGATTGACAGACTGCTGTCTCAGCATATCTAGCATACACTCGCATTAACGCATATGGTAGCCATCCGAAGTGCTAACACAAACAGTCCAACATTAGAAATGCAGTTCATCATTGATGATAGCAGAACTTGTCGCCAACAGATCAGCAGTTGCCCGCGCGATCAATTTTAATACGGGCCCCGCCAGCATTGCACGACCGGCATCGCGCCATTTTCTGAATCTACAATTCACACCACGTTGGTCACAGTCAAAAAAAACATTCCAAATGCAATCCGCAGCTCACAGGGTCACACCATGCATTCAACTCATTCAACTCAGAAGCTGGGAGACGAAACTATATCCAGTCTACAAATGGAGCAAAAATGCATCGGCCACCGTCCGGCAGAAGAAAAAATTTGCCTCCGCTCCGAACAGCGTCGCTGTCTAGCGTCCATTTTAACCGGAAGTTCATAGAATAGAATAGTAACACGTAACATGCCATACATGTCATAAGATGAAACAAAAAAAGGGCTACCTCATCCCATATAATCCTCAAGTGGGTTTAAGGGTCCCATTGTGGGGGGCAAAAGAATAGATCCACTGCCCCCTAACAAGCTTGTCCTACCAGTTGTCTAATTAGGGGTGTTACTTTCAAAGTCGTATTGCATATGCCTGAGAGGTGAGGAACCACCAGCATCAAAATAAGCCAGAACAGTCAAATAGATTTCAAAGGGAAACTCCAGTTCCGGAACAAAACCAGAGTCCAGAAGTGGGGGAAAAGCCAGAACTTTCCACTGGAGTTTACAGCTGGTGAACACTAAAAAGACAAAGAAATTGCATAAAAATCAAAATCCAGCCAGTCATAAACAGTTCTTATCATCATCATCATGTAGCAGGTCCTTTGCAGAACGTCGCTCTCATCACAGTCTGCCTGAAAGAAACTCGGTCTCTCGCCAGTTCTCACGCCTCATGCATTTTCACATTCAAGGAGTCACTTATATCCTGTGCCCATCTTCGTGTCGGTTTGCCCCTGCCCCTCCTTCCTGGTACCATGACTTCTGCTATAATTTTTTCTAATCAGTCGTGGCGCTTGATGTGACCAAAATATTTCAGCTTTGGAGAAAGGATGCTGTTTATTTAAACAGTTCTACAAAGGGAAAATTTATGAACTTCTTCATCTTCTTCATTAACATTTTTACCCTTTAGGGTTTCAAGTAAAATATAAGGTTGTGTTTTTCTCTTCTGATTACCTCAGCCATAGACACACTGTGTTGTTGTAGAAAATCTCTGATGTTGTCTTTCCATCCTGTTCTTGGTCTGCCTCGTGATCTACATCCTTCTATTTTTTGTGTGTGTATGCCTTGTATGTCACAAGGTATTTTCTCTAAGTGATCAGCCATTTGATTTACTGTCTTTGTATGTATAACGTTTTAGTGTGGCTCGCTTTAGCAGATAGAACCAGGGCATTCTTGTTAGGTGTCTAAACCACTTTGATACCCACTGCAATTTTGAAATGCTTGATTAATTCACCCAAACCTAAAAGATAGCAGCTTAACCCTCTTAGCACGGACGGGCCGATTATCGGCCGGCGGATGTCTGGCCAAAAACACGGAACGGCCGATGATCGGCCCGATCGTGTTTCGCCTCGAACCGCTAAGAAATCTCCTACTTTGAAACACTGAAAGTGATTCATTTATATTAACTGCGGTATCAGCTTTACACATGGCGACTTTCGAGTGTTTGGTATCGAAGTGAAAATTGTTGTTGAATTTTTTAGATAGTGACCTGAACCGCTAAAAGTATGTCTGACTCGTATGTTTCTGCCCCTAAACTTGATGTTGATAAAACATTTGAATCAAGTGATGACACTAATTCTGTTGATACTGATGCAGGATTTAGTGTTAGTAGTAATAGTGGGAATCAGATGGGGACGCTGTTGTGTTCAGACCACAGCCCAACTATGGCTCAGGGTATATCCACCCGAAGGTGTTGACACTCCGGCACATCCATTTCTAGTGCTGACTGATGGTGACATGTCACCTAAAGATATTATTGCTGTTTCACATATATATACCTGTTTTAGACTATTGAATTGCTTACAACATTTGTAAAAAGGCCAAAGATCAATAAAATGATTTCAAATAAAAAAAATTTTTGTTTTTAGTTTTATGTTTCAAGCATTGAAGTTGAAAATTCAAATTCATATTTTCTATTTTTAGATATGCAAATGAGATAATTTGCATATACATCAATTAATTTTAACGATATTGTGAAAATCACGAACTTCAATCTATATCCTTCAAATAGATATATTATTTCATAGGGGTCAGAATAACAGAAATCTGTCAAAAAAATTAAATAAAGTAATAACCAAATTCACTGAAAAAATGCTCCGTGTTTTTGGCTAGACCTCTGAAAAACTTCCCGTGCTAAAAGGGTTAATATCAAAATGATTCTACCTTCTGATGACAGGAGCAAGCTCTGTACCCAAATCTTTACAGTAGAACCACTCTTCATAAAGGGAGTCTGTAGTTGGGACACCATCCTTCACTTGGAAATACCTTAAACATTGAACATTAAAACATCTATATAAGATGTGAATCAAAGAACACTTAGAATTCCTGTTCTTTTTAAAGAAAAGATATAAAACCAAATGAAAAGTATATTAACTAGCTTCACAATTTAACAAATACAAACAAAGTGTGAACGTTGTGGCTATGGAGCCTTCATCAGCACATACAAATCAAACAATTCGACACAAATACACAAAAGCACTTAGCTGGTATCTCGCAGCAGCCGGGTCGATGATTTCTCAGCATACTGCTGACACACGTGGGCCAGGGGAATAAATACCCCCTGTGGAGTACCAGGGGCTATAACTAGGGTAAAGTTAAAACTGTGAGTGCAGTTAAATCCCCTAGGAGTTTAAATGAAACTGTGTTGGCAATTTAGTCAGGAGGGTGTTAAAGTACCCAAAGTGTAAATAAAGCGATTTTCAAGAGATTTGCGGACTCTATGCCTGGAATTTTCCATTATTATGTGAATCCTATTTTTTAAACAGATTGTGGAATGAGCAGGTATTATGTTATGGGAATACCAGCAACTGGTTCTTTCCTTTACTGTTTCTGTTGAATTCTTTGAAGCAGTAGGGGCTGACAATATATTGATTTCATATTCATGGCAGGGCAAGGAAATGAGCAAGCTGATAGGCTGCAGGTAAAGCTACTGTAAAGGGTGGATGAGCAATGAACCCTGCTGATGTACTGAATGCTCTATGAGAAGTATGACGTTTGCGAGGACTAAGTGATGACTGTGAAGCTGCAGCCGTGACCAGACTGCAAGAACAGTACATTAAATGGAGGGGGGGGGTGTGGCCAGACAAGAGCACTATGCA
Source organism: Candidula unifasciata (assembly GCA_905116865.2). Lineage (NCBI taxonomy): Eukaryota > Metazoa > Mollusca > Gastropoda > Stylommatophora > Geomitridae > Candidula > Candidula unifasciata. The sequence goes on from CAJHNH020000020.1 coordinate 28,983, forward strand.
GGAGACCAAAGAAGATTAAGAAAACAACACAAAACAGGTGTCATTAGCTGTGGGATTTACTAAGGAGGGGATCCGAGTACTTATAACTGAATGATTTGATGTGCAATGAGTATGGTCTGTTGACTAACTAACTAACTAGCTGTCTCTTTTACAACATCAGGTGTTGAGGAAGATAAGGATTCTAGTTCTCGCTCTTCTTAAACTTAAGTAACTGATGTTGTTGTAGAGTTTGTCTCATGTTATCTTTCCACAATGTTTCCGATCTACCTTAGACTCTACATCTCTGTCCTATTTCAGCATTTGCCTTGTGTATTATGCCACACAAAATGTTCTCCATGTGCAGATGAAAACAGATACTTTGCTTCTGGGGTTGGTTAAATCATCCTTTTCTGTTTTATAGTGGCAACTGTTTATTAAATGTTTTACAAATATTATTATTATTATTTACAAGCCACACATAGAACCTAAAATTTGCAAAGAAAAGCAATATATACAAAGAAAATAATGTACTATTTCTTCTTCTTCTTCTTCTTAGCATTCACAGGCTATAAACTTCAGGTGTAGTTGCTCATTATTTCTTTGTCTTTAGTGTTCACCAGCTGTCACCTCCAGCGGACAGTTCTGGTTGTTCAACCACTTCTGGACTTTGGTCTTGTTCCACAATTTGAGTTCTATGTGCACATCCATTTTACAGATCTGACTTATTTGTATGCAGACTGCTGGTTCCTTGCCACAGACAGATGCACTCTGACTCTGAAAGAAACCCCCCCCCCCTTTCCCCCAATTGGTCAACACTTAAGACTTGCTTGTTGTGCAGGCAGTGGGTCTGTTCTTGTTTTTCATCACAATGGGACCCCAGAACCCACACCAGGGAAATAATGAATTGGAAATTGACTCTTATGAAATGCATTTAAAAGTACCTTAGCCCATCTCTTTCATCTGGCGCTCTTTCCCTTTCCAGAACAAGTCCAATTGTGTTTACCTGCCGTTGTGGTGAGTGGGGTATTCTTGCAGGCAGCAGGAAAATCTGTAATATAATTGGTAACTACTGTAATGGTTGCTGTTTTAACTAATTCTTCTTCTTAGTGTTCACCAGCTGTAGACTCTGGTTGTTCGTCCACTTCTGGACTTTGGTCTTGTTCGAGAACTTTAGTTTTGCATGCACATCCATTTTACAGATCTGCCTTATTTGTGTGCAGACTGCTGGTCCCACACCTCTTAAGAAGATGCAGGACTTTAGAGGAAAAATCCCTAAGTAGTTATCTTTTACTAGATGCTTGTTACAGAGGCAGTGGTCTCTTCCTTTGTCCATCTCAAAATTTGGCCTCGGAACCCAAAGATCGAAAATTAAAAGTTAACTGCGGTTAAACAAATGTTAGTCTCTACACGGACCACCCATATAAACACTAGCTCACTTCTGAATGGTAGTTCCTGAGTCCCATGACCTTCCCACAAGGTTTCTTCCCGCAATGCGGTTGATATCGCGTGTTGTATATTTCAGCACATCGGCACTTTCAACACTCCAAAAACATGGAGGAACTGGGTCTAACAACCCCCTCCCCCAGAGAGTGCTGCAACCTGTGTCACAGGCATTCTCTTTTTCAGAATTAAAAAGTAAATGCAAGACATCACAGAAACCAAACAACAGAACGGGACACACCTGGAACCTTCAGGAAAGTAGACCAGCTCAACAAACTTGTGAATAAAAAGTTACCTACTCTATTTGGGGAGACTATCATGAAACTAACCTTCATTGCTTGTCCTTTAGAGAATACTGCAAACCAATCCCAGCATGTGTTAGACTGTTTTGGGTTTTACTAGACAATTTTACATTTGATAGTTTGCCATTGCTTTAAGAACAGTCAACTCTCTATACCACTGTTGCAATCAAAGTAAAGCAATCTGCTCCCAAATCACTTGCAGCTGGAATCACAAGGGGAGTCTCAGAATCACAAATCATGTTCACAACCCCTGAGCCACAGATGTCGATGCTGTTTTAAAACATTTGTTAAAATCAGTTATTTAGTTGGTATATCACTGTTATAAAACTCCAGGAAAAGATATCAAACCCAATTAAAAGTCAGAACAAGTCAGCTTTATATTTTCAAAAAACAACAAGGGAGTGCAGAAACAACAGAAAGCCCTCCTCAGCAGATTTCACAAATTTACAATATCCTAATGCAAAAAAGACAACGCAAAATCAGGTTACTGATGCATCTCCAAGAGAAATCACATATCTGCCTGAGCAGTAGAATATCTGACATGAGTGTGGTCACCGGAAATAAAGCAGAGTGATGTAACTTCTAATTTAAAAAAATTACAAAACTTATAATTTTTTTCTCATGTCAAATCAGTACTGTTGTACGGAGTGAAAACATTGAAAACAACTAAGGCAATTAATTATTAATAAACTACAAATATTCATTAACTAGTGTCTGTAGAACAGAGGGAATTAAATGGTATGATAGAATCACAAATGTAGAGCTTTGGTGGAAAAGAACCAAAGAAGTTCCGGTGGACCAAGAGGTGAAAAAAATATGCTGGCGTTGGCTAGGACACATGCTGAGAAAACTTGAGAACAATATAACTTTGTACTGGGACCCACAGGGGCATAGAAATAAAGGAAAAAACACATTGAGAAGGGAGCTAGAGAGTGGTTAAAATTATGGGGAGGACATGGATAGAGCTGCATGCAATAGCGAAGGATAGAAGGACTTAGCGTGAGCTGGTTGAGGGCCTATTTCCTATTGGGAATAGAAGGAAGAAGAAGGCATAATTTCTATGGTCTAGGGTATTGAGTGTCTTTTGGATCTTTTTCCTGGCTATGCCAATGTGTTGGGATATGAATAAGCAGATATATTCTGCACTGCTGGGTTGAAATAAAACAGGAAAGAGTTGGGACTAAAGCCTACAACAATTCTTTAAAGCAATTATTCAGCAAGAAGTTTACTCTAGCTAATTAATTCATGCAGCTTACCTCCCCTTGTTTAATAGGCACATCCTTATGTTTCCCGTGCTCTATGACTTTCAAACACATGTCACCTCTGAGCATATAAAACAGCTGTAAATACAAATTTAAAAACCATCTAGATTAACTATGAAAGCATCTGAAATATCCCCTTTTCTCTTTGAACTATTATATATACCAAATGTTGTTTGCCAAGGATAGTAATTTCCATTATCTGGCCATAATTAGAGACACAATGTCAAGCAGGGAGTTGTGAGACCTTGCAAGAGAGACTTAGGTTTAGCAGGGGACACAAGAAAACTGGTAAGCTAACAATAAAATGTCTCAATCAGTTGCTACACACTTAGAAAAATTCAGGAAAAATGCATGCACCAGTGAACTGTTAATTATATATGAATTGTATGTAATGCCCGGCTCTCTAGCGTAGTTGGCTAAACCTGATTGCGCTGTGACCGGGTGACGAACTCCTTGTGGTCCAGGTTCACTCCCAGGGGTAGGCAGAAAAGCCACATTTCTCCCAGATTTACTGTATTTACAATGTAATCAAGGCTGAAAGGCTGCGGTATCCATAATACCGAGCCTAAGGGTTAACAACTCAAGGCTTCTGGATACTAAAACAAACAAATTGTATGTAATAATGTTAAAACAGAAACACTGTCACTTTCAGAATGTCATATGAACTCTTCTAATCCCATCCAGGAATCACTGCAATTTGGTATAACAGTTTTTTGTTTTTTTTTCACTAAAAACTAATATCCAAGAAAGATGGGGTGGCTGGATACCCATATCAAATTGTATCTACAAGATGAACTTCATCACCTCTCTGAGAGAGACAATGTCTTATTTCAGACTAAGAACATGGCACATAAGGCATTACCAACATATGTTCAAGTTTTTTCAGTGGATGAAAAATGTGGAGAGTGGCCCCTGCAACTTGGCACCTGAAAATGCTAGGCACATGCTCCAACATTGTCATCAGTATACAGTTAACAGAGAAGCAATCTGGCCTGTTAAAACCACAATGTAGTCAAAGCTGTAAGGTACATGAGGAGATATGGACCACAACAGCTTTTGTCAAGGCTACCGGCCTCCTGTTATATATGTAACAGGGTACATTTTGAAGAGGGGATAGAAGAAGAAGAGGGGACATATAAAAGTAGAGAGAGAGACAGACGAGAAGAAATAATATTTAAAGGATGTATAAGAGGACAATAGGTTCTCCTGTGTGGAGAGTGTAGTAATAAGTCTACACCCAAAACGATCAGGTAATAGTCAGTGGAGGTATAATGGAGAGTAGTAAAGTAAAGTGGTAGCATAAAGACTACGATAACTAAATAATAGCACCACTCCTATACTCAACAAACTAACGATGGAATAAAAGAATAACAACTAACAATCATGTTTATTAAGAAACAGAATTACAAAGTCGCATATCTCATACTACACGACCAAGATGACCTTGATGCAAAAGATTTTACACTAAGTTATAAACAGCACGCCCTCACACAATAAAACTCAGCAACTGACAGCAGAATCTACTCTGCTCAACAATAAATTAGCAAGTGACGCCTAGAATCTCCTTCATTGCTCTACAAATAATAAGCAAAATAATGACTACAATCTAGCCATCTACTTTATTTCAAAATATCGACTACCATCTAACCATACTGCCAATTGCAGTAAAGAGACCATCTATTATATTGCAAAATACTGACTACCATCTAACCATACTGATAATTGCAGTCCAGAGACCTGATGGAAAGAGTATAGTGGATTTAATCCATCTGTTAGATAGTATTAAGTGTCAGACAGAGTACAGTGTATTAAATCCATCTGTTAGATAGTATTAAGTGTCAGACAGAGTATAGTGGATTTAATCCATCTGTTAGATAGTATTAAGTGTCAGACAGAGTATAGTGGATTTAATCCATCTGTTAGATAGTATTAGGTGTCAGACAGAGTATAGTGGATTTAATCCATCTGTTAGATAGTATTAAGTGTCAGACAGAGTATAGTGGATTTAATCCATCTGTTAGATAGTATTAAGTGTCAGACAGAGTATAGTGGATTTAATCCATCTGTTAGATAGTATTAAGTGTCAGACAGAGTATAGTGGATTTAATCCATCTGTTAGATAGTATTAAGTGTCAGACAGAGTATAGTGGATTTAATCCATCTGTTAGATAGTATTAAGTGTCAGACAGAGTATAGTGGATTTAATCCATCTGTTAGATAGTAGTTAAGTGTCAGACAGAGTATAGTGGATTTAATCCATCTGTTAGATAGTATTAAGTGTCAGACAGAGTATAGTGGATTTAATCCATCTGTTAGATAGTATTAAGTGTCAGACAGAGTATAGTGGATTTAATCCATCTGTTAGATAGTATTAAGTGTCAGACAGAGTATAGTGGATTTAATCCATCTGTTAGATAGTATTAAGTGTCAGACAGAGTATAGTGGATTTAATCCATCTGTTAGATAGTATTAAGTGTCAGACAGAGTATAGTGGATTTAATCCATCTGTTAGATAGTATTAAGTGTCAGACAGATTATAGTGGATTTAAGCCATCTTTTAGATAGTATTAAGTGTCAGACAGAGTATAGTGGATTTAATCCATCTGTTAGATAGTATTAAGTGTCAGACAGAGTATAGTGGATTTAATCCATCTGTTAGATAGTATTAAGTATCAGAGTCAGATAACACTGTTTATCATATAAAAATGATTGTCCATTTTGTAACTATTTTGTCCACAGACAGAGCACCGCTCTTCTGATCTGGCAGTTTCTGCAGCATGCTTTGTTCCAAACATATTTTTGTTACCCTTCCTTTTGGAGTTACCAAAGCAGACCAAGAGAGCTTATGCTGTATGGGCAACACATGGTCTCCACAATAATGCCTGGACTTTGTGCTATGGAGAGGAGGAACTTCCTTCCTTGAGCAAATCTTGCTAGTCACACTCACCATCACCAGGGTCTGTAATTCCAATACCTCCCTATAGCACAATAAAACATTGTCATCTGGAAAGATATAGGGTGTTTGTAAAGTCTCACTACACTATGTTTCACATTTTTTCTACAGACAAAGTTTAGTGAGACTTTACAAACACCCTATATAAAGATGCCAACAAGTTTCATCAACATCTCACACTAACCTCTTCTCCTTCCTCAATATGGTAGTCCTTCCTGAGGTTAGGGCCACCAACAAAGAACACCTTTAACTGTCCATCATTATGCCTAAAAGAAAACACGAACATTGTCTTTTTTATTTTTTTTAATTTTATATTACTGCTCTCTAACAATGTTAACAAAATCATGCCTATAGTGTGCATTTAGTTTATCCTGCACAAAACTACTTCCCTTGATGTTGCAAAAACTAGTAAAGTAAAAAGTAAATGATCCTTTTCAAGCCAGACATATGATACCAGACGTGCCACCATGAAGAAAAACCCTCAGATCCTTGAGTGCCCCTCTTTCCCAATAAGGGGGCATGAGTATACCCCCCCACTAAGTTTGTAAGAGTGCTATTATGCCAATTTTAATCATGTATCAAAATTATTTTTTAAAGTATTTGTTTTTCCATTTCATATTATTTCAAGTATATATATATATATATATATATATATCTATTTATATATATATAGATATAGATATATATATATATATATATATATATATAGAGAGAGAGAGAGAGAGAGAGAGAGAGAGAGAGAGTGAGTGATATGTGTGTGTGTGTGTCATTCAGTACATTATTACTATCATCAATATTAACTCTTCAGTCCCAAGGAAGTTATCATAGGTTCCTACCCAACAGCCCAATGAACCCAAGATGAGCTGATTTTAAGTCTTTCTTTACTGCCTCTTGGGCCTCTGCAGCTAAACCCTCAGGGGCTGAATGGCAAATATATTTAGTAACATACTTGAAATAATATGAGGTTTGAGGTTTGAACAATGGATCAACATCATGGCACACGGGTAGTAATCCATAAGCCCTCCGTTCTTCTTCTAACTCAAGTCTGAGTCCGAAAAAAGCTCAGCACAGTGCACAGGCTCTGCAGCACCGGCGAGGATTCTGAAATACTTTAGGTAGATTTTTAACTTCAAATTTTTCCCAGACAGGGCGGTTAGGCTACCTTTTTCTATTTCCAACTGCCAAGGGATTTTTTACGTGTGCAACAATGCACATACACACGGGCGTCCGATCTCACTACCCAGAGACCAGGGGGAATTACTAGAAGTCCAAGTCCACATGAAAAAATCCCAGCCCTTACCAAGGATTGAACCCAGAACCTCTAGCACTCGAGGCAGACACCATGCCTGGAGACCACGCAGCCCCCTAATGTGTAAACAAATACTTTTAAAGAAAAGCTCTATACATGCTTTAAGAAGACTTCTCAGTTCCCTTACTAAATTATTTATGTTACCAGTGTCAAACATGGACAGTGAATAGGACATTAGAACAGGAAATAACTACATGTGAAATGCGCTGTCTCCGCAAGGTCACTAACAACACTAGATGAGACTGGGTTACGCATACCAGCATTAGAAAGTTGGAATAAGACCATGTTTGGATTATATTGACAGACAAAGAATGAAATGGTTCGGCCATCTAGTGGGAATGCAGCCAGACCAAACTGCATATGAGACTTTTTACAGTACAACATCTGGGAGGAAGGTGAGAGGAAGACCAAGAAAGAGATGGATAAATAGGGTAGCAGAAGCCTGCAAAAAAGATGAACAAATCCCATCACCCAAACCACCCAAGAAGTGCAAGACAACTACAGAAAACCATGACACTGGGCTACAACCTGGTATCAGTGAGATGACAAAAGAAGAAGAAGAAGATGGGGCTGCCCCCCCCCCCTCCCTCTTCCCCTTCCCTTAGACAATGGTGGGAGAAGGATCATCATCAGTTCTCGTTGTGCTGTGAGAGAAGGATCAAGGGACCTAAACCTGTGTATGATAGTAGACTCAATTATGTTTTTGTAATTAAAGACCAGCCGCCACTTAACGGGTGATGAGATCAACATCACAAAGGCCGCCTTTACATTCCCCTGTATTTTCTGGTCCCCCATTTTTGACTACAATGACCTGGAAGAAGGTCGCATATAAAACATCCATCCCGATGTGGAATCAACCTAACATATTCGAGACGACAGGCAAACATCTACCCCTTGCGCTGTCATGGCTACTTCCCATTTTAGGTCAAGTTGAGTTGAGTCAAGAATTGACATCACAGCACTTGAAGCATTCCCATGTGTGCTCTGTCCTCATCTTCAGCAGCCAGCACAGAGTTCCATTACTGATGGTACCATTTTACATAGTGGTATAATTGTCCATGTTACTGCATGCTGATGAAGGCTCTCTTGTCACAAGGCTCTTTTTGTCACACACACGAGTATCATTTATTTAGTACATATAGTCCCATGTAGTCACTTCGTAGTTAGTGCATATTTGTGTATGTGTGCTGTGTTGTTCTTTATGTTCTGATGAAGGCTAATCACCACAACTTCCTTTGTTTGTTTATTGTAATTAATTTTGTAAAGATTAAATAAACTATTTTTTTCTTACCCCTTTTCTTCTCTTCCCTAGAATTTTAAAAACTGTTGTTACTTGATAGTGTCTTTGAGGAACTGACTAGTTCTCCTGTTAAAGTGTCCAAATTTGCAGGATTATGTAATTTCCGTGATTCTGCAAACACATTCTTTACTACTATGTTGTTCACTAAAAATGAAGCACTCTATTTCCAATTACCATATATTTTTTTTTTTTTTTTAAGATATACATCCAAAGCATTCTGAAGTCTACTTCATGATGACATTGCTCTAATCAACCAAGGAAGGAGAGACAACAGGTTTCTAAGATCAGCTGGTGTAATTTAAAACGACAGGGGCTTAATGGCTTTATATGAATTTGGGCCTCGTCAAGTTTAAACCCAGCCTAGTTAGTTGTACTTTCTGTTCTGTTTGAATTTCTTCTCTCAATGTGGAAACTTGAACAGCTGTGATTTACTGCTAATCTGGCAATCAACAAACTTGCCACGCTACAGTAGAAAAATTTTTTTTTAAGTGTGTTGTCCTATTTAATTAGCATACTTTCTTCCAATTTCAGAAAACATGAAATTTAACTTACATCATCTTATTGCACACAGGCGGCAGAAAGAATTGCTGGTTTTCTTCTATCCATGTATCCAGATTGTAGAGAACAGGATAAGTTGTTGACATCTTGTTATTGCAGCTACAGCCAGGTCACTCTGTAAACTAAACGAGGTCAGGGTCTGCCTAGCGGCCTGGTGTTCAATTGTCTCTGCTTTTATCTCAGTTAGGCTTACTGCCCAGCCGTGGTATAAACAAATGTCGTAGCTGGGAAAAGGGTAAGGAGGTGGGGGGGGGGGTGGGGGGGGGGGTTACAAGGGTTTATCCTGCGGCCTTTTGGGGATATGGCAGGCCTGAAACAAATGCTACAGAACATACCGGAGAACTTGGTAACAGGTGGCAGCATTGATGAAATTAAATCAAGGGGGCGACAAAGATAGCTTAGCAGTATTGGGTCGCTCAAATGCGGGCCTATTGTTTTTAACTGTTTATCGGGCTGTTTTTCTGTATTACACGTCTAACAGTAGTATGTTTATTGTTTCTTCTTCATCTTCTTCTTCTTTTTCTTCTTCTTCTTCTTCTTTTTCTTCCTCATATTTCTCTTTTTCTTCTTTTTCTTTTTCTTCTTCTTCTTCATCATCACCTTCTTCTTCCTCCTCCTCTTCTTCTTCTTCTTCTTCTTCTTCTTCTTCTTCTTCTTCTTCTTCTTCTTCTTCTTCTTCTTCTTCCTTCCTCCTCCTCCTCCTCTTCTTCTTCTTCTTCTTCTTCTTCTTCTTCTTCTTCTTCTTCTTTTCATTTTCTGAACGTTCATCGACTATAAATTCCAGCGGAAAGTGTTGATTGTTTGCTGGACTTTGGTTTTGTTCCAGAACTTGAGTATTGAGTGCAAATCTGTTTTACAAATCTGGTAATTTGCATGCAGATTGTTGGTTCTCGCCTATCAAGCTGATGCTCTCTGACTTTGAAAGACACAAAGAATATAAAAGAACAGTTTGATTTAAAGACATGTTTGCTAAGGGCATTTGAGCTTATTTCCCCTACCCCCTCACCTTCTACCAAACGGAGAATCGGAACCCACACGGGAATTTTTAGACTGTCAGTTTAATAAGTGAAATCTTTAGGCACACCAAGATTTTAAACTGCCGCTGTTTAAATGATGACATCGCTTGATTCAAGGTGGCAATGGGTTGTGATTTTGAATTCGGCTGACAGATTAGTGAAGCTCTATCGCAAATTAGGTCACACTGAACAAAGCATGGGACTGCAAAAAGGTCAAAAAGTTGTTATTTCTAGTGTGTTCAGCAAAGGAGTTAAATAATCATGAAACATACAAGCATATTGTGGAGCAAAATACAGGGGCCGATTGGGAAAGATAGACTGGTTTGTGGGTGGACTGATAAATATGTTGTGGATGGATCCACAAACAGATGACATCCACAGACAGATGACATCCACAGACAGATGACATCCACAGACAGATGACATCCACAGACAGATGACAGCCACAGACAGATGACAGCCACAGACAGATGACAGCCACAGACAGATGACAGCCACATACAGATGACAACCACAGACAGATGACAGCCACAGACAGATGACATCCACAGACAGATGACATCCACAGGCAGATGACAGCCACAGACAGATGACATCCACAGGCAGATGACAACCCAGACAGATGACAACCACTGACAAATGACAACCACGGACAGATGACATCCACAGACAGATGACATCCACAGACAGATGACAGGCAGACAGACAGTGACTGAAAGAGAAACAGACATTGAAACAGGCATACTTGTAGTTAGGTAAGTAGCTGGGGTGCCTAGGCCACTGTAAGGCCCCCCCCCCCACTCCACCCCCTCCCCCCAATAATCTTGTAAGGATTCTAAACAGCTTCCGTAGGCAGAGAGCAAAATTGAACAGGTCTTTTATCTGCGTCACTGAGAGTTGCGTTAGCACAGTGGCAAGAAACGTTTCTATCAGCCCACAGGTCTTGGGTTCAAATCTACATTGACACAGATTTTTTATACCTGACCTGGTCTCCTAGGTCGACCCACCCTAAAATGTGGTGCCGTAACAAACAGTGGAGCATTAAAAAAAGGTAAAGATAAATTCGGGAGATGTGAACCAGCGTAATTGCACACGGTTATAAACCATAAGTGCTCTGCCACCAGTACGGACAGCTGATAAGAATTGTTCGCCTGTGTCGCCGTTCGCACGTAACTTTGTAGCTACAGCGACGTTCCTCCATTTACCCCAGAGTGTCAACTCTGGTACCCATATTCTAGAGGCTGGGTGAACCCCGGGAACCGCCAGGTTCCCAACACCGACCGTGGCTGCCGCGAGTCGCAGCTGGATTTGAAAGCGAGCCTACTATCGACTGCACTATCGCAGTATATATATATATATATATATATATATATATATATATATATATATAGAGAGAGAGAGAGAGAGAGAGAGAGAGAGAGAGAGAGTTTAATTTGTAAGCTAGAGTTTTGCAATTTTAAGACTCCCTTAATGATAACACCCTGGGCGGCCCGCACCAACTCCCTTCCTATGCCACTGCTAAAATGGGTACGAGTTAATATCATGGAAGTATAGAAAGTCGGTGCAACGTTTAGCACATTATCTCAAGAGTGCGGTTTGGGGCTATAACACATATAGGTCTAGCGCAATGTGTCTGGTGAGCCAGTGCTGGACAAATTGTCTTTGCTTGTTTTGTTTTTAGTAAATTGATGTCTTTTATCCGTACACCAACTTCTCATGGGGACAATCCGCAGAGATATCTGGCGTGGCTGCTGCATCGGAGGACTGGGCAGGCATGTGAATGCCCAGTGTGTAGTGCCTCCGAGTATAATAATGTAACATAACTGCAAAATTTCCCTTAACATATTTTAAACATAATAATTTTCAGTCAGTCTCTAGAGATAGGGATATAAGAACAGGGAAGGGGGTGGGCGTTAGCTTTCAAATCCAGCTGCGACTCACTGCAGCCCACGGCCGGTATTCGGAACCGGACGGTTCCCGGGGTTCGCCCAGCCTATACGTAATGGGTACCAGAGTTAACACTCTGGGGTAAATGGAGGAACGTCGCTGTAGCTAGGGGGCGGCGACACAGGCGGACAGTTTCTTATCAGCTGTCCGTACTGGTGGCAGAGCAAATGGTTTATAGCCGTGTGCAGTTACGCTGGTTCACTCTCCCGACTTTACGTTTACCTTTTAGAACAGGTCGTGTTTCTCGTAAACAAATACAATCATATAGTACGGTTCAGGCGAGAATTGTTGGGGTAGGGGGGAGGGACAAGTCAAATTGTTCGGCCATAGTGAAAGGCGTGATATTTTTAGGAATACAACCTGCCAACCTGTCTTTTTTTTATAACATACAGCGTTTTTGTTATTTATGTTTGGATATTTGATATGTATACTTGTTAATTACTTTGTTTAATATTGCATAATTTATATAGTAATAGTTACATAATACTTATGTTTAAAAAAAATGTAATTCAAGAAAAAGTTGAAGGCAGACGAGCAAGAGGTAGCCAGCGATGCAACTAGGAAGAACAACATCAACGAGATTAACGAAAAGCAGTCCGGGAGAATGCACATTAAGGTTGAAATACAGAGCGACCGGGAGATCCACTGCAGCCAGATTTCATTGTGGGACCACTGTGGCGGAGAGGTCACACACCCCCCCCCCCCGGATCATCGCGGGAGCTACCACGATTGTGCTTTGTGCGACTCTGTCCTCTAGTCGGTCTGAGGAGAGAGACCGAACCATGTGGTATCCAGTGTAATGAAGTCAATACTTTTGACTTCAATTTTGCAGAGATGGAACCTAACTAATTGGCCGTTTCTTTCTTGTTTTTTTTTTCCCCCCTTTCAAATATTAGGGGACACGCATCATCATCATCAGGTGCCTTGCTGACTGGCGTGGGCGATCACGACTCTCCACAATCTGCGATCTCCTGCAGCATGTATCAGTTTGTGCGCTGACACACCTCCATGCCATTCAACAAGGGGAAAGCACTCGCCTTAAACAAAAACTAGACTGCTTCCGGATTATTCACAGCAGAAGTGAGACAGTCTCTGAGACTTTTCGAAGCCGACTTTTCTTCCACATGAAAGTGTGTAAAGTTTGTTCAGATTATTAGAGCTTTGTGTGTTACAGGAGTCGTAATTTTTAGGTAACATGAGTGGAGGTGTGTACACAAAGTTAATTTTGAGACGTCTCTGTCATTCATTCTTTTTTTTTTTTTTTTTGCACTTCAACATTATAGTTGACATGGCAATCTTGAGGACGTGGATGTAAACAAATCTTGGGCGGGAGCCCAAAGACAACTTATCACAGACATCAGATGGAGACAGTCATTATTTTTTTGGCCATGTAATGAGAAGGGGGGGGGGAATGGAACATGTGATGACCACTGGAAAGATCTGTGGAAGGAGGGACATTCTAATTCTTGTTGCATGGTATGGTATGCAGATGTGTCAGCACAGGATACATGTTGCAGGAGATCGTTGATTGTGGAGAGGCATGATCACCTAAGCCAGTTGGCAAATAAGAGAGTTGCTAGTGGAAGGCCTGTAGAAGCATGGGGAATTTCTCAGTACGCAAATAACGCAGCTGACAGATAGTCGTCCTCTAGGCCTCAGGTATTTCCTGGCCAAATTTTCTAAGGATCGACATAAGAGTGCCATTAAACCTTTTTACAAGCCCATTAAGGCACCTGATGATTCTAATGCTGATGCCCTACCCTGTCTGCACTTCGTTACTTTGTAACCGTTGGGTGCCCCATATAACCTCAAGGTTGAAGGGGGCTCTGGAATTCTCATTTAAAATCCTTCACACTTTCCCATAATTTCAATGTTATATTGTGCTACTGGGAGATACGGCAATCACAGACCTTGTCGATGTGGAGCGTGGTGACTAGCAAGACCCCCTCGCCGGAAGAAACGTCTCTCTTCCGCTCACAGTATGCACCAGCTTTTGGAGCCATCGTATGATTGTCTGTGGTCATCACATATTTTTGACATGTTACTTTACACTTTTCAAATGCTTATCACTGAACCTGTCTGAATCTGAGTGGGGAGAGAACAGTGACATTTTTGAAATTGTGCACCTGAAACTCATCTGAGGTGTGCACCCGGTGCCTCTTCAAAACCTGATGCTCAAAGGCAGAACAGGTACAGAGAAAATAATAAGTAACTGTAACTCACTAATTGGTTGATTCAAGAACCGATATCACATCACTCGGAGCATTCCCATCTGCATTTTCAGCAGCCAGCGAAGAGTTCCGATACTAATGGTGCCAGTAGCATTTTGATTAAACATCCATCTTGCCTTTCCTTTGAGCCTTGAGCATCTGCCGGAACCTCTTGTCACTCCCAACTGCATCAATCTCACCAGACTGTCTTGATCTATCTGCTCCTCCGAACTGTACACGCTCTCCCACAAGGCCTTAACCCCGTCTGCCTTATCATGTATCAGTATTCCACCAAGTTGTGCAGAGCTAGCCAGTCTGTCTGCCTGTTCATTTCCAAACACACCGGCGTGACACCGGTGAAAAAATTGGTTAGACCCTATATTTTTGTATGAAACACACTGTTTGTAGACCCTATATTTCTGTTTGAAACACACTGTTTGTAGACCCTATATTTTTGTATGAAACACACTGTTTGAAGACCCCATATTTTTGTATGAAACACACTGTTTGTAGACCCTATATTTTTGTATAAAACACACTATTTTTAGACCCTATATTTTTGTATATAAAAAGTACACTGTTTTTAGACCCTAAATGTTTGGAAAATAAGTGCGTCTCACACTTGGTGAAATACGGTAATCAACCTATGCTTCATTAAGGTATAGTCACAATATATAACAAAAATGTTACTTAATTAACAAAATACTACATTAACAAAAAACCTCATTAACATTTCTAAATCTACTTTTTCAGCTTCCATAGATAGAAATCACAAGCCAGGGAGAGATGTCCTCATCTTCAAAATAATTTAACTCAGTTTTAACTCATGAAACACCAACAGGCTTATCACATATGAATAGTGACATCAAATACAGAATATTGATTGCCTGGTGTACATTCGTCCTCATTATTTTTCAACAAAATGTTCGTTCGGAAAAAATTACTTTCCAGAAAGAAAACTACACACCAGATTATTCATTCTACCACAATGTGACTAGCATTGTTTCTCATATGACAAAAATTGTGAATAAATATGGTAAATATATTAATCTGAAAGATGAATTTAGGTCAAAAGCTGGCCACTCACAGCTCGTTATTAGAATATCAAATTTCACATCAGAAAAATCTGGCAGAGATAAAGTTCAGATTTTATTTGCCTTTGGTGAGCATGCCAGGGAATTCTTCCCAGTTGAAAGTATGTTTTATTTCCTGAAGAATCTCACAAGAGGTTTGGATGAGCTTCACCAAGGAAGTTTATCTGGTGCATATTCTGCTTGGGTTGTGAATAATTTTGATATTTACATCATTGGGATGACAAACCCTGACGGGAGATACTATCTGGAAGAGAGCGGTAATTACTGCTGGCGAGGAACTGGGTCAGGCATAGATCTGAACAGAAACTTTGACTGGAACTTCGCAGGTCCGGGAAGTTCTAAAGATTCCCATGATGAGGAATTCAGAGGTCCAAGACCATTTTCAGGTTAGCAGTTTTTGTGGTAACATGTCTCTTCTGACTCCTCATTATTCTGTCTCCTTTCGTTCTTCTTCTGCACTTATCCATCCTCATCCTCTTATTTCTGTTATTACCTTTTTAAATATTAAGCTGCTGCTACTCTCCTCCTCATGAGCTGCCAGGGGGCTAGATATGGTAGAGATGCTTGCCTGCAGATTGGAAGGTTGTGGGTTCGGATCTTGACAGTACCGGACTATTTTTTTTTTACGACCTTGGCTTCCAGGTTGATCCATCCTTGAATGGGTACCAGGTGGAATCCTGGGAAGTAAAAGTGGCCGGTGTGATGCCTACCATATCACACACCAAGTGCCAATTATTCTATAAAATACAGGTCCAGCCCTATAAGTGAAATACACCTGAAGGCGTGGAAGTGAGTCCTTTACCTTTTTTTTGTTTTTGTTTAAACTTATTCTCCTCCTCCGCCTTGTCCTAGCCCTTCCTCTTTTCCTCCTCTCCTCTTTCTCCTTCTTTGTCATCTCTTCCTCCACTTTTGCCTAATCTTCCTTCTTCTTTACTGCTCAACATCATCTCCTTTCTACTTTCATCTTTATTTCCATCTCTTCCTACCCTTTTTTCCCTTTCCCTCTTTATTTTCTCCTCCTCTTTCCATACAATACCCTTCAGCATCCTTTTTTTAAATGGCGTATAGTGGAAGCTCTGGTTTGTGTTTCATACATTGTAGCCTTTACGTCCTCAGCTTTCCCTCAACTCATCATCATTTTTTTATTTTGTGCTTCTCTCATTGCAGAACCAGAGACGGGTGTTTTTATAAAACTGGCGGCCAAAATATCTTTTGATGCCTTTTTGTCTTTCCACTCAGGGATTCGTCAAATTTATCTTCCGTTTGCAGGTAATGTTTGTGTCTGTATTGTGTTCCGCAAAAATGGACAAGTGTGGTGTGAGTGGATGTTAAGCATTAACACATATGTTACAGACTCTCTTCTTTTTCTACTTAATTTACAGATCTGGCTTATTCGAATGCAGACTGTTGATTCCTTGCCATATAAGGCTGATGCACTCCGTCTTTGAAACAAACATTGATCAGGCCAGGCCTCCCGGTTGGGAACCTGTTTCCATGATGTCCACGGAGAGGCTTGGATAGGTCTTAACCATTATAAACCACGGTCTTGTGCATGATCACTTGTGGTTCAGCATTTCTGTATCACATGTCCTGGACTGACATGAATACATTTTCCAGGGCATGTGAGAGGACTGGAGCTATGGTAGCACAGTGGCTGGATACTTGAGATCAAATCTGCACCAGACAGTAACTTGGTCTTCTGGGTTTAACCCAGCCTCAGGTAGATATCTGAAAAGTAAGCAACCCATATGATTTTGACTACCTAACCCATTTAGTGCTGATTGATCTGTATAGGAATGGGTCCGACATCATGGGAGGAGCCACCGTGGTGAAGCGGCTAAGCGCTCGCCTGGGGATTGGAGGGTCATGGGTTTTCGGGTCCTGATTGAGCCAGACTTTTATTTAAAAATGACCTTTGCTCGCAGGTCAAGCCAGCCGTACGTGAGTACCAGGTCCTGGGAAGTAAAGGCGGTCAACGTGATGTTGACCACGTCAACCACTTTGTGCCGACTGGTCTATAAAATCTAGCCCTATATGCCCAATATGCCTAAAGGCATATAAGGTATCCTCCACATGACTGACATCATATGCTTGATGCAGCTGCAGAAGTATGATGGAAATGAATGTGCTGATGTATTGGCTGCAAAGGCACCAGTTGTAAGAACAGTACTAATGGATACAAAGTTTGCAACCATTACATTATATCATTATAGGCATCATTATGCTTTCCAGATGTTGGGGTTGTGTGTTATTCTAGGGAAGTATGTTAATGAAAGTCCATAATCATGGCCAGTGTGACTAGCAAGACCTGCCCACGCAGAGAAGAGTCTTTCACAGTTATTCTTCTTCTTGGCATTCACAGGCTGTAAACTCCAGCGGAAATTTCTGGCTGTTTGTCTTGTTCCAGAACCGGAGGTTGCGTGCACATCTGTTTTGCAGATCTGACTTACTTGTATGCAGGCTGCTGGTTCCTTGCCTCTCAGGCAGATGCACTCCGACTTTGAAGCAAAATATCCCTAATTAGTTGCCTTTTATGACATGCTTGCTAGGGGGCGGTGAGTCTATTATTTTTCCCCCTAAAATGTACTTTTTATTGTTGATTGATATGCAAAAATCTCTGATTAATTCTTTCAGTCATAGGTATGTATTTCTTTAACTCTTCTTTTCCTAAGCAGTTGTTGTAAAGTAATATTGTCTTTGGGTTGGAGAGGTGTAAATAAAAAAAAAATGGAACAAAAGTGAGTTAAAGTATAAATTTTGGCAACTTATGAAAGTAAGTCATGGACTCTTACTCAATCTTTGTAGAAGAAAAATGTAAGCTTTTTAGGTGACATAGTAAAGTAAGTAAAGGGCCCTTTTCCATGCCTTTAGGCGTATAGGGTATATAGGGCTTGACCTATATTTATAGACCAATCGGCACATAATGGGTAATGTGGTCAGCATCATGTCAGCCACCTTTACTTCCCAGGACTGCACCCGGTACCCACTCAAGGCTGGGTCGACCTGGAAGCCAACGTCGTTTTTGAAAAAGTCCGGCTACGCCAGGGAGCAAACCCACGACCTTCCGATCCGCGGCGAGCATCTAGCTGCTCCAGCACGGCGATTCCCTTTAAGCTGACATGCTGCAGACCAATTGTTAGGATACTGTGGACCAAGAAGAAGAAAACCACAAACATCCTGCTTGACTTGAACATTGAGGAGAATTGGCTCATAAACAGCATCCTGTCCTGGAGAGAACGGTGATTGAGGATGCAGTTTCCAGAAAACCTGGCAGAGTTCCACCTCTGGGAACGTTGATACAAGGCCTTAAAGATGCATTAGCTTTGAAGGCATATAGAGATAGAGGATTGGCTAGAGAAAGAGAGATGTTCTGGCATGATGTGAAGACATATAGAGATAGAGGATTGGCTAGAGAAAGAGAGATGTTCTGGCATGATGTGAAGGCATATAGAGATAGAGGATTGGCTAGAGGAAGAGAGACGTTCAGGCATGATGTGAAGGCATATAGAGATTGAGGATTGGCTAGAGAAAGAGAGATGTTCTGGCATGATGTGAAGGCATATAGAGATAGAGGATTGGCTAGAGAAAGAGAGATGTTCTGGCATGATGTAAAGGCATATAGCGATAGAGGATTGGCTAGAGAAAGAGAGACGTTCAGGCATGATGTAAAGAGAGTGACACCCTGTAAAGGACCGTCTGATTGATGATTGTGGTGGGACAAAAAAAAACTGAAGTAACATTTGGGATAGAACTGGTTAAAGTTACAGCTGGAGGGGGAGCCGCCATGGTAGAGATGCTTGCCTGCAGATCTGAAGGTCGGGGGGTTCAGATTCTAACAGTCAGACTTTTCTCAAAAATTACCCTAATTTGGTGCCAGGTAAAGACTTGTTTAGTAAATATGACTGACCTGATGTTGACTGAACACATCACCCACCAAGTGCTGATAAGTCTAGCCCTATATGCCCAGTATGCATAATAACATGGAAAGGGTCCTTTACTTTATAGCTGGAGGTGATGCAAGGAGCTCAGCCAAGCATAGCATCATAGGAAACTCCAGTAAACACAGTGAGTTGATTAGTACTGTAGGAGTTAAATTTGTGATGGTAATTAATACTTGTTATTTCTGTTTAAAAAACCCACATTTCACAGATACAAAATCCAAGCAGCAGAACAGATTACCAGAGAATATAGACCATATGTTGAAGCTTGCCAGGCGAATGTCACATTCTTCACCCTCACGACCATTTCAGTTTGGCCTGGCTCATCGTCTGATTGACTATTCAGCAGACGGCACCTCTTTTGATTACATGGCGGGTGTTGCTTCGGTAAATAATCATTGTGTTATTTATTCTTCTTCTTTGTGCTCACTGACTGTAACCTCTGGGGAGAGTTCTGGCTGTTTATCTAATTCTAAACTTTAGTCTTGTTCCAGAGCTTGAGTTTTGCGTAAACATCTATTTTACAAATCTGGCTTTTTTGTATGCAGAATTTCTCTGGCTTTCTGCAAGAGTTTACAGCCAGTGAACGTGAATAAGAAGAAAGCTTGTCAGACACTTGAGGTTGCACTGGCAGAGAAACGGAGGCAGACTAGGAAAAAAAAACGTAGGAAATCCCATCTCTACAGCCTCATATCTGTTGTCAACACTGCTCAAGAACTTTCCAGGTTACAGTTGGATTCATTAATCATCTTTATACTCACAATTTTTTATTATTACTACTTTTAGATTCTAAGTGGTTTTCATCACTAATGGTGGATAAACAGCAACGATATGCATGATAAGTAACAGTTTGTGGTTTTTTTTGCTTCCTTGATGTAACAAATGAGCTTGTGTCTCTGTAGTAGTGTCTCGTGTAGCATTATATGTGTGATTTAATACAGACCGAACTGGCAAATGCTGAGACTCCCCCAAGCTTTAGCAATAAAAATTAACAACCTCCTCTTATGTAAACAAAAGGAGTTTATTATACATTTGAAGTTACCCTGGTAAGTGAAATAATTATCATGAACTTCCAGCGATTAGACGAACATAATTTATCAAGAGAGAGCATTTGCATTTCAGTGGAATTTATTCAGATTTGTTGCTTCATTATATGTTGATGTAAGTCTGCAGTTTAATGTTTGCATCTGCATTATTGAAATATTATATATGTGTGCTTAACAACACAGGTTCCGTTTTCACTGGCAGTTGAAATGTGGGGTCATGAGAATCATACAGGATCAAGCTGCTTTGACGAGTTCAACCCTAGGAGTGAACACTTGCAGGTAGATTTTTTTTTTTAGTGGTAACAACGCTTAGACCTGAAAGGCTCAAGTTCAAATCTGCATTGAATGTATTTTTTAAAAAAATTTTTTTTTATTTTTATGAACTTCTCTTCCAGATGAGTAATATTGTCTGGATTTTTTTTCCCGGATACGCCAGTGTGTTGGAAAATGAACAGGCAGACAGACTGACTGGCTGGCTCTGCACAACTTGGTGGAATATTGATGCATGATAAGGCAGACGTGGTTGGGGCCTTGTGGGAAAGCGTGTACAATTTGGAGGAGCAGATGGATCACCACAGTCTGATGAGATTGATGCAGCAGGGAGTGACTAGGGTTCTGGCCAATGCTTGAGGCTCAAAGGAAAGGCGAGACGGAAGTTTAATCAAAATGCTACTGGCACCATTAGTATTGGAACTCTGCGCTGGGTGCTGAAGATGGGAATGCCCCGAGTGCTGTATTGTCAGTTAGTGCATCAACTCAACTCCCAGGTTGACCCAGTATTTTAGGTTGCTTACTAATGGGCACCAAGTGAAAGTCCTGGGAAGTAGAGATGCTTGGCATGATGAGGCCACATCATCCACCCAGTCTATTAAAAAGAGTCTAACATATGTCCAACCAATGCACCAATAGCATAGAAAGGGTCCCATACTTGCTAAGATAGTTCATTGGCTAGAGAGCCACCAATGTTTGCTATGATATGTTAAGAACTATTTGCTTTGATTGGTTAAGAACTGTTTGCTGTGATTGGTTAAGAAATGTTTACTATGATTGGTTAAGAAATGTTTGCTGTAATTGGTTAAGAAATGTTTGATATGATTGGTTAAGAAATGTTTGCTATGATTGGTTAAGAAATGTTTGCTGTGATTGGTTAAGAAATGTTTGCTATGATTGGTTAAGAAATGTTTGCTATGATTGGTTAGGAAATGTTTGATATGATTGGTTAAGAACTGTTTACTATGATTGGTTAAGAAATGTTTGCTATGATTAGTTAAGAAATGTTTGCTATGATTGGTTAGGAAATGTTTGCTATGATTAGTTAAGAAATGTTTGCTATGATTAGTTAAGAAATGTTTGCTATGATTGGTTAAGAAATGTTTGCTATGATTGATTAAGAAATGTTTGCTATGATTAGTTAAGAAATGTTTGCTATGATTAGTTAAGAAATGTTTGCTATGATTAGTTAAGAAATGTTTGCTATGATTGGTTAGGAAATGTTTGCTATGATTGGTTAAGAAATGTTTGCTATGATTGGCTAGGAAATGTTTGCTATGATTGGTTAGGAAATGTTTGCTATGATTGGTTAAGAAATGTTTGCCATGATTGGTTAAGAATTGTTTGCCATGATTTGTTAAGAAATGTTTGCCATGATTTGTTAAGAAATGTTTGCTATGATTGATTAAGAAATGTTTGCTATGATTAGTTAAGAAATGTTTGCTATGATTAGTTAAGAAATGTTTGCTATTATTAGTTAAGAAATGTTTGCTATGATTGGTTAGGAAATGTTTGCTATGATTGGTTAAGAAATGTTTGCTATGATTGGTTAGGAAATGTTTGCTATGATTGGTTAGGAAATGTTTGCTATGATTGGTTAAGAAATGTTTGCCATGATTGTTAAGAAATGTTTGCCATGATTTGTTAAGAAATGTTTGCCATGATTTATTAAGAACTGTTTTAGTCCACAAAGTCTAAACGCTAATTTGTTTTGGACAGCAATGACTTACATGTTGACGGTATGATGTAAATGATACAGTGTTGTCAGGTTATTGATCGTGGTTCCAGCTTCACGACAAATGGGGTCACCCTGTACTTATTTAATTCCTTGCCAGTGAAAACCACACTAAATTCCTGTCACTGTCAATGTGAAAAGCAGTCCCAGCAAAATCCAGCATCTTGTATACACATTGAACATAGCTGAAGGAGGAGTGTGCAACTTTTGACAGCATTTAACCCCACTGAGAACAAATTTCGGTTGTAATTGGGGGCTTTTTTTTTACTTGCGACAAGTTCAGTGGCTTAAAGAGTTGTATCTCATTGTCCCTAGCTCTGTGATGTTGTTGCCCTGAACATATCTGGGTCTTCCATTTGGGTCCTGTATTCCCGACGAGGGTTCTGTTTTTCGTGTCTATTGTCTTGTCCTCTGGGCGCAAATAAAAATAGCGCACAATTAAAATCAAAGCTTCTCTCAGCGGGGTTGAATGCTGTAAAAAGTTGCGCCCTGCCGCCATCCCCCTCCCAGTAACAACAACACATATTCTTGGTCATAACATATGAGGTGGTTAGACCAGTTGTGTGTAATTATGGTTGTACTTCTTATGTCTCATATGCTGTTTTTGCTGTAGGGTTATTATGTCCTGTCTTGTGTCTTTGAGATCTTGTCCTCGTGTATGTCATTGTTGTGTGTCCTATGCTCCTATAGTGGAGTCCTTAAATGGGCCGGTCCTATTATGATTCCATACTGTAGCCGCAATATAGGCAGGCCATAAATTGTCTGAACGCGGTATTTGGGACCTCTCCACGGCGATTCTAGTCCACGTGGTGGCACTTTGTGTCATCGGGTGTTTATCGCTTGTGTGATGTCCTGGTGGGGTAGAAAGTGATTCTATACTGTCCACTCTCCGGCAAGTACTAAGGATAAGGACTACGGCTGTCACCAGTACCAGCTGGGTATAGCACTAATCTTATTGTTTTAAAACTTTGAGTGTCGAAGATTCCAAAGTGATATCCTCAAATACAATTTTGAACTTTGATGGATCAGACAATATAAAATCATGTCATATTTGATTTTGAAAGAATATGTAATCGCATTACACTTAATACATCCAGCATCAGCATTTGCTGTGCCGTGAACTACCTTGCTTCATCTTTGTCTCCTCCTCCTATTTCTTTCTTTCTTTCTTCTCATACCATATATATGAATATATATATATATATGAATATATGAATGTATATTTAAGTTTGTATGTGTGTGTATTTATGTATATATGTTGTAAGTATGTGTGACTGTATGTGTGATTGTGGGTATGTGTGTACCTAATGTAGGCAAGTATGTATGTATGCATGAGTGTATGTATGTATGTGAGTATCTGTATGGGTGATAATATATGTGTGTATGCATGCATGTGTGGGTATGTATGTAATGTGTGTCGGCATGTATGTGGGTGTGTGTATGTGTGCATGTTTGTTGATGTGTGTATGCATTTGTAGATGTATAAGTATATGGGTGTACATGTGTGTATTTAGGTATGTAAGCATGTATGTGTGTAATGATGTAGGTGTATGTATTGATGTGTGTATGTGTGTATGTATGTATGTGTGTATGTATGTTTACATGTGAGTGTAAATGTGTGGTTGTGGGTGTCTGTACATGTGATAGTATGTGTGTGTATGCATGCATGCATGTGTAGGTGTGTATGTATGGAATGTGTGTGTGCATTTATGTCCATATATGTATGTGTGTGTCTTTTCTGTTTGTGTATATATGTAGATGCGTTTATGTATGTTTGTATGTATGTATGGATGGATGGATGGATGTATGTATGTATGTGCTAGGTATGTCAGTATATGAGTGTGCATATATGAGAATGGGAGAGTGTGTAAGACTGTGAACACATGTTGTATGTATTATATTCTATAATGTATATTTTTATTCTATATCCATAACATGCATTTTAGATAACAGGCAGTGGTACTCTGAAAAACGAGTGCTTAAAAGGGCCGAATGTCAGACGGGCCTGCGTGCCCAATTTGTAACCCTTTGAAAATAAAGTTTGTTCGTTCGTTCGTTCCTTCTTCTTCTTCTCCGCCTCCTCTTTTTCTTCTCCTTCTTCTTCTCCTCCTTCTCTTCTTCTTCTCCCTCTTTTCCTCCTGCTCTTCTTCTTCATCCACCTCCTCTTTTCCTTCCTCTTTTGCTTCTTCTTCTTCATTAGCATTCCAAGCACTAGAGGTTCATTGCTGTAGATATAATCCACTTTCATTCATCTCTGTGATTAGTCTTCTCGTTCCACTTAACGACTCCAGATGTTTCTAAGTCTGCCTGTATATTATCCCTCCACCAACATCTTGGTCTGCTTCAGCTTCATGGTCTACTCCCCTTCAGCTCTTTTGTCTATGGGGCTAACTTTAGTGTTATAAATTATGGGCAGTCTTAAAGATACCAAGATTTGAAATGTCTCATCCAGGAGGAAGTGGCACTGGTACATCCATTGTATGTGGAGATGCTTTCATATTTGTTGACCTGGAAGACGAGAAAATCAGCAGCCAGAAATAGGGTGAGTCATGAAGAATTTTTTATATAGAAATGACATTTCAGAATGTTGCAGTAGAAGATTACTGTTTTCTCATTAAGCCTTGGTTAGTTAGTTAGTTAGTTAGTTAGCTAGTTAGTTGATTAGTTAGTTAGTTCGTTAGTTAGTTAGTTAGTTAGTTAGTTAGTTAGTTAGTTATTAGTTAGATAGTTAGATAGTTAGTTAGTTAGTTAGTTAGTTAGTTAGGTAGATAGTTAGTTAGTTTGATAGTTAGTTAGTTAGTTAGTTAGTTTGATAGTTAGTTGGTTAGTTAGTTGGTTGGTTAGATAGTTAGTTGGTTGGTTGGATAATTAGTTAGTTGGCTGGTTAGTTATTTAGTTAGTAAGTTACTTACTTAGTTAGATAGTTAGCTAGTTGGTTGGTTGGTTAGTTAGTTGACAGATTATCCTCATTGCAGATCGGACTATTCAGTCTATAAGTGTTCAGATTCCCTCCTTAGTGAATCCCACAGCATGCAGTGGCTGTTGACACGAGTCTTGTGTTGGTTTCTTATTCTTATTTGGCTTTCTGCATAGTGCTTTTTTCTGGCCACAACTGTTTTAACATGTTCTTGCAGATGGCCATTGCTGCTGATTCAGTCATCACTTGGTTCTGGCAAATGTCTGACTTCTCGTAGAGCATTCAGAATGTCAGCATGGTACATGGCTTGTCCGTCCTCTGTAGTAGCCTTACCTGCAAGCCAATTAGCTTGCTCATTTCCTTGCACAGCTGCGTGCCATGGCACAAATAATGAAACTGATACGACCCCAAGCGCTTTCTTCTGATTCAGCTCTTCTCTATCTTCCTGAGCATACTCATTGAGTCACTGAGAAAGCATACACGGGAAAAGGTCTGTGTCTTCAGCCATATTATTGCTTTGGTCATTGTCATGACCTCCTTGTGGTAAAGGCAACAGCACCAGAATCTTGCTTCACTATTCTCACTCCAACCTGAGCTATAAAAACCCAAGAGCTTCTCACATGGCGAGGTACATTAACCGTTTCACCTCACAAAGGCTTAAAGCAGTTGGGGGGCGGGGGGGGGGGGGGGGGGGGTGGTATGAACCTATAGGAGTTCCTGAAAAAACAGCAACAGCTTTTTACACAGGTCACTAATACATTTTTAAAACATTTAGATATCTACATGCAAATTATTTTTTTCCAAAATTTATAAAGATATATCAGTAAACATGAACATATTGAAGCACTAGATGGAGTACATTCCCCAGGGTCTATAAAAAAAACAGTATGTATTGGGTAACTGATGCATTGTCTCCATGACCTTTATCACTGAGGCTCACGTAAAAAATGTAACATCAGGTTACAGGTTGCTTATTAAAAAAAACATAAAAATACTTTTTATAAAATATGCTTTTACTGCCTTTTTAAAGCCAAAAAATAAAACTGCTGATAGAGAAGTCTTGAGATCTCTCTGGAAAACCTCTCAACCCAAGGTAGAAGAAGAAAGACTAAGTGAAACGAAAGTAAACAACTAAATTATATATAATGATAGTGGCTTATAGTTGTGACACGCTTAGTCGAGTTTTTAATATTGTTATTAAGACACCCCACGCTTTTATTAGTCGAGGTATAAATTTGCAGATGACTTTTTGTCAAATTTCTCTCAGGCAAGCTGGGATGAAAACAGCGCTCTGTAAGGACCTGCTACATGATGATGATGATGATATACTCCTTACGTGTCAAAGCATAGAAATTTTTTTAACTCACTATATATCCACTACTATTTAAAAAAAAGTAAAATACCATTTTCTACGCCTTTAGGCGTATAGGGCATATAGGGCAAGACCTATTTTTTTTATAGACCAATCGGCACAACATGGGTTGTTTGGTCACCATCACGCCAGCCGCCTTTACTTTCCCAGGTCTGCACCCAGTACCCACTTAAGGCTGGGTGAACCTGGGAGCCAAGGTCATTTTTGAAAAAGTCCGGCTTCGCCAGGGAGCGAACCCATGACCTTCTGATCCGCGACGAGCGTCTAGCCGCGGGGCCGCGGCGACTTCGTATATCCACTATACTTCAATGTTATTTACTGTGGTGTAGTTTTTACTGTTGCCAGAGAATGGGTAGTGCCTTATGCTATTAATTGCATGTGCAACCACTGATTTGTTGCAACTGCTTTTTTCCGTTTATGATGAACTGCATTTCTAGTGCCTGAATGTTTGTGTTGGCACTTCTGACAGCTGCCAAATGCATTTAATGTGTGTGTATGCTATTGGCTTTGCTGAGACTGAAGTCTGTGTCAGTTTTTTCTACAAGGGACAGTGAGGGACATTCTGTGTGGTTTTAGTTGATAGAGGAATGGAGCAGTCTGCTCCTTAAAGAACACAACACACACACACACATCGTGTTTGTAACTGACTCAGAAAGCATGCTGAGGAAGGTCAGGACAGGCATGCTTCGTGCAGAGGGACATGCTTCACTGCGGAGGACACAGGTGAGGAGTATGGTCTGGATTTTTTCTCTTGGATATGCCGGTGTGTTGGGAAATGAATACGTGGACAGACCGGCTGGCTGTGCACAACTAAGTGAAATACTGATGCATGATAAGGCAGATGTGGTTAGTGCCTTGTGAGAGAGCGTGTACAGTTTGGAGGAGCAGATGGATCACCACAGTCTGGTGAGATTGATGCAGCGGGGAGTGACAAGGGATTCTGGCAGATGCTCGAGGTTCACAGGAAAGGTAAGATGGACGTTTAATCAGAATGCTACTGGCACCATTAGTATCGGAACTCTGCACTGGCTGCTGAAGATGGGGACAGAGCACTTATGGGAATGCCCCGAGTGCTTTGATGTCAGTTCTTGAATCAACTCAACTCAGGAACGGAGCAACTGTGGGGCGGTCCATTTGCTGTGAAGCTAAAACTGTGATTACCTTATTAGGCCAGTGTGGGTTCCAGGACCCCGTTATCTGGAAAACAAGAATAGACCCACTGCCTACCCAAAAGCATGTCAAAAGAGTTGACTAATTGGGAGCTTTCTTCAAGGTCAGAGTGCATCTGCCTGAGAGGCAAGAAACCAGCAGTCTGCATATAAAGGAGTCAGTTTTGTAAAATGGATGTGCATGCAACAGGTTCTGAAACAGGACTAGAGTTTAGAAGTGGACAAACAAACTGAATTTTCCGCCAGCGTTTACAGCTGGTGAATGTAAAGAAAGCAAAGAAGATGACCTTATTAGTTGATTATTGTTAACTCTTATTCTCTAACCAACAAGGCATCTTCTACCTTGATACGGGTGAGGAAAGATAACAGCCTCAACTCAGAACACCAGCAAGATGTCTTATATGCATCCCAGACTTCCCGAGAGGTATGTAGTGGCTAGAAAATTATCCATCTTTGCCACTGTATACACTTGTATCAGCCTCTTATGTATGCTTCTAGTGAAAATGCAACAGCTGTGCCGGATTCCTAAAGTATATTCCAACCAAATATAAAAGGTTTGCCCACTTAGAGAGAATGTCTTGTGACGACATACAATGCAAGGTATACATCAAAAGAAGAGATGGGTGAAGTGCACAAGGTAGACCGAGAACATTTAGAATGATAACATCAGAGAAACTCTACATCATTTGTCTGTGGTTTAGGCGGACAGAAGAGCCAGAAGCAGAACCTTGTTATCTCCCTTGAAACCTGAAGCTGTAAAAGAGGAAGTGAAGAAGGAGAGGAAGAAATAACACATAATGAGTTGAATTTGTCTGTCTAGATCAGATGAATTTATCTCTCTAGATCCCCTGTATTTATCTATCTAGATCTCATGTTTTGTCTGTCAAGATCCCATGTATAAGTAGATCCCATGAATTTGTCTGTCTAGATCCCTCTGTATTTGTCTGTCTAGATCCCATGTTTTTGTTTATTTAGATACCATGTGTTTGTCTGTCAAGATCCCATGTATTTGTCTGTCTAGTTCTCATGTATTTGTCTGCTTAGATCCCATGTATTTGTCTGTCTAGATCCCAGGTATTTCTCTGTCTAAATCCCATGTATTTGTCTATCTAGGTCCCATGTGCGTCTTTATCTCTTTATCAGTCCACTCCCCAACAGTATGGGACCCTTGTGGGATCAGTGGCTAGACACTAGACCACCGACCCACAAGTTCAAACCTGGATGGACACAGACTGTTATAATTGACCTTGGTTCTCAGGTTCGATCCCAGCTGCGGGCAATGCGCCTTGCGTTGGTTTCGACAGTGGTATCAAGAAAGCCGACCGTCCAGCAAGCAATGGCAAACTACTGGACGTAAATTGCCTAGAGAAACCACACAACAGCCAGGGGCTGTCACAACAGCCAGGGGCTGTTGTGGTTGGTTCTGCAACGTCCTGTAAAGGATACGCAACTAACTTTTTTCTCAGGTTGTCCCAGCCTAAAGTGCTGATTGAAATATGTCTGAGCGTGATGTTATCTCCCAGCAAGTGCTGATTGATGTCTGAGAATATTACATGCTTGATGTGCCTTTGGTGTGATGATTTTTTTTTGGTTTTTTTTTTTTCGAGGGGTTGGTGGGGGTTGTTTTGTTTTTGTTCTGTCAAAAATAAGAGCAACAATAGGCAATTCTGACCTGCTGCTGTTCCCCTAGAATCTCAACCAACACTTAATGTTTTTTTTTGGTGTTCTTAATTTGCTCAAAGGATACTAAAAACATCTGATGTTACCATCTTAATGTGTGTGTTTTTTTTACTTTTTTGGGGGGACATTTTATCAGAGTAACAATATTAGGTGTGTTACTACCTGCTCTTCTCCTTGTATCTCAACCAACATGTAATGTGTTTTCTTACATTCTACATTTGGTCAGAATATACTAAAGAAATCTGGCATCACTGTAGACAGTTTTTGTTTGTGTGTGTGTGTGTGGGTTCAGCCTCTCTAACACTGTCAGTATCCAGGAAGTCACCATGAATTTCTTGATTAAACCATGCATGGTGTGCTTGCCTTAACTCCTGTGCTTCACACAATCATTACAAAAACTTAATGTATCCTAATTGTTACTCAAACGCCTTCATCACACTGTGTTAACAGTTAACCCCTTGAAAGCCCATCACACTGTGTTAACAGTTAACCCCTTGAAAGCCCATCACATTATGTTAATAGTTAACCCCTTGAAAGCCCATCACACTGTGTTAGTAGTTAACCACTTGAAAGCCAAGCATTTTTGTCTTCTGTGCTCACCTTCAGAAGGCATCAAATTTCACAGCTTTTCCTTTTACAAAAGCCTTTGATATTATCCAAGTGAGGCACTGGTAGCACTGTGTCAGTATGAATATATTGTTTATAATTTTTTTTTTTAAATGGTTATATGGTTTCTATGTTTGGATGTCTTAATAAAGACATTCATTGGTATATAAGTGCACTGGACCGTTGGAATATGATAGTGATTATATCAGATATTTAGCTATTTTGTTGCTATCTTTGATAATTTGAATGTTTCGTTCTTTCACAGATTAGCCGTAGTGCCTCATTTGAAAGCCAAATTATATACGTGATCTTTGCTCTGGTGGTTACTGGATGTGTGATTCTTGGTGTCCGACATACGTGTCAACTTATGCGTAAAAAACGTATTGTCAGTTTGAAATCATTAAGCTTGACATTTTCATTATGTAAACATTTGTAGTTGCTTGGAGCAGAGTGGCAAGCTCCGCTTAGAAAGTTACGGGTAGTACTTTAGGTCTTTTATCCAGGCCATGCCGGCATGGTAGGGAATGAACAAGCAGACAGATTGGCTGGATCTACACCACTGGATGGTGAATTGATAATGACAAGGCAGATGTGGTTAAGGCTGTTTGGGAACAAGTAACGATGTCAGAAACGAAACTGGATTATTATGGCCTGGAGAAAATGATGCGCCTGGGTGTGACCAGAGGGTTTGGCCAGCTCATTACACTCAGAGAAAAGGCAAGATGGATGTATAGCCAGTCTACGACCAGTACCGTTAGTATTGGAACTCCAGGATGGCTGCTGAAGATGGGGACGGAGCTCATATGGGAATGCCCCGAGTGCTGTGATGTCAATTCTTAACTCAACTTAACTCAACTCCTTTGGAGAATCAAAATACTTGTATATATGATTTAGAACTGTGGAGATGATTATAGTATGTTTTCATAAGTATATTTATATATATATAAATTATATTTCCTGCGAAAATTTTTTTTAAATAAGATAAAAAAGTAAAGTAATCTCATATTAACTCATTCTGTATCAATTGACGCACCATATGTTTGTTCGTAACTACTTACCTGTTATATCTTTCCTTACTGCTTCTGTCGCATCCTGTTGTTATATTATCCAACGGTACCACTCATAAAAGTCACCCCATCTCATTTTGTTATGGTTCCCATGGGCTGTCCTACGTTCTAGGGGTGTTATGATATGTCTTCCTTTACTGTCTATACACAGCATGCTGAACAGTGGATCGGGTTTGTTTGACGCAGTTGACACACTGTCTCCAAGACAAAAGTGCGCAGCTTTCTTTTCACAACTCTTTTTTCTGTGAACGACTGTTGTTTCTGGAATGTGTTGTTGTTGTGAGTAGGTTTCAGGCAGACAGTGCACCTACCTGTATGCAAGGATGAAGTACTGCAGGGCGAAGCTCCAGAGGCGCGACGGTTTGTGAGGATCAAATCATTGATGTTTTTGTATTTTTATGTTCGTTGACATGGCTGTCTTCAGTTGTGGATGTTCTTAAAACTTTTATAAAAGGAACACATGAAATGTCAAGACTAGGAGTGTCCCGGGAAATCCCCTACAAAATCTCATGGCAGAGAGATGGGTGACTTTTGTGAATTATACCAATCCAACTCTGCATCACTTATTTCATAATTCCTTTTATTCAAGATGGCTATATTTGAGCCATTTTGGCGTGTAATTTATTAGTTTAAAATAACTGCTTCAGGCGAAATGATTTATAGCAGTGTTCTTCAACTCATGGGCTGGTACCCTGTGGTGAGCTGCAAAAAAAGTCCATGTAGGTCACCAGACATATTCTGCTTACTTATGTAAGAAGATGGGGTAGGTGGTTTTCCTCTTTCAGTCTGTAGGGTTAACACATCAGGGACTTCCAGGTTGTGTGAAAAGACGTCCTCAGTAAAAAAAAAAAAAAATAGAATTAATGATAAAGTAGCGCTTAATCTGTCAGAAACAACGCTCCTGCTACATATATCAGATTGTTTCACCTCTAAGCAGCAAACAGTAGATGTCACATTCGCTGAAATTTGTAGTTTTACGATATTGAATTTAATAAATGAACTGCTATCTGTGTTTGGTTTTCTATTATGATTAGTTTTGTATTGTGTTTGTTTTTGTTTCGTGTTTGTTTATGTATCATGTTTGCTTTTGTGAGGTGTTTGATTTGCTATCATTTTTGGTTTTATAGTGTTTTTGTAACATGTTTGTTTTTATGTTGTGTTTGGTTATTTATCGTGTTTGCTTTTGTGAGGTGTTTGCTTTTGTATCAGTTTAGCTTTGTATTGTGTTAGATTTTGTATTAGTTTACTTTTGTATCATGTTTGCTTTTGTAAATCCAGTAAACGCGGAAAAAAAAAGAATAAACAATGCAGCATGATAATGAGCTGGTAGCCACTCATAATGTTGTAACAAAGTATGACGGAAGTCCTTAGATTATTTTATAAGGCGAGTAGAAAATGAATTTGATATGTTACAATGACTGTGTACAACATCAGAAGCTTTGGGAAATCATGAGGAATATGGGCTTTCCATCACATATAGTGCAGCTCATTAAAATGCTCTATCAAGACCAACAAGCAGCAGTCAGAATAGATGGAGAGACATCAGACTGGTTTGGCATCAAGCAAGGAGTCCGTCAGGGATGTGTGCTGTCACCGTATTTGTTCAACCTGTACGCCGAAAATATAATGAGAAATGTAAGAGATGATATAAACAAGGAACAATATGATGCCCTAACCATCGGTGGTCATGAAATACCAGAAATTCGTTATGCTGATGATACAGTATTACTATCAACATCACAAAATGGTTTAGAAAACTTATTAACCTCACTCCAAAGAAATAGTGAAAATCATAACTTATTTCTTAACATAGCAAAAACAAAGATAATGCATACAAACAAAACTGCCATGGAGAAGGAAATATATGTTAATGAGGAAAGATTGGAAGTGGTGGAAAATTTCGAATATCTTGGGTCACTGGTTACCAACAATGGTGACACAATGAAAGAAATTAAACGGCGACTATCAATTGCTCTTCAAAGACTAAAACAACTGAATAAATTATGGAATTGTACAGATAGAATTACAAAGGTCAGATTTTTAAGAGCATGCATCTTTCCCCATTGCAACATACGCCTGTGAGACCTGGACACTTACTAAACAAGCGGAACAGCGCATAAATGCATTTGAATATAAATGTTACAGACAGGTTCTAAGAATATCTTGGGTAAAGAAAAGAACAAATGCATCCATACTTCAAGAGCTGAATATTGAAGAGGGTTGGCTAGTAAAGACAATAAAACAAAGAAAATTGAAATATTTTGGTCACTTGAAACGTCATGGAAGTCTAGAGAGAACAATAATGGAGGGGTATATGCCTGGGAAGAGAGGAAGAGGAAGGCCAAGGAGAAGATGGGTGCAGGATGTGGCAGATGATCTCCAGATGGGTGTATCAGACGCAGGACATCTTGCTCAGGATAGGAAGGTTTTCCGGAGGGTTGTTATGGCAGCGAGGTTCCGCGAGGGACATGCTACTGAATGAATGAATGAATGACAATGAGATCGGCTTCACATTCAGTCAATTAGTAAAAATATTATGTGGAAGTGGCAGAGATATTGTTTTTCTAGACAAATGATGCTAATCGTCATCTAGCGTAGATGTTCATGCATCTCCACACAGTTCTCAGTCCCTTGTCCTCTGGATCAGTTCCACCAGTGATATCCCTCTATGCCACCATTGCCATCCAGGGAGAGAGAATACTCTGTACAGATAAACAGAGTCAAGAAGATATATTGCAAGAAACTGACTCGTGAAGAGAACTGACTACCCACATAAAAAAGGGACATTCTATATTCTTTGTTGGTGTCATCAGAAGGAGCAGGGGGGAAAGGGGGGGGGGGGGGGGGTTCAGGAATACATCATTATAGTGGGAAAGTTAAGGGAGACTGGGAGAGGTGATGCTGGACAGTTTAACATGGCATGGAAGATCATGTGTGTCAGAACTGATTGAAAGTACAAGAGACAGAAGTTTGTGGATAGACTTGACTACCAACACCACAAAGTATGGAAGGTCATCTGTGTCAGAACTGCTTGAAAGTATATGAGACAGAAGGTTGTTAATAGACTTGAAAAAAAGCCCGGCTCTCTAGCGGAATTGGCTAAACCGGATTTCGCGGAGACCGGGTGACGTACTCCTTGTGGTCCGGGTTCAATCCCGGGGGTAGGCAGGAAAGCCACATTTTCTCCCAGATTTACGGTATTTACAATGGAATCAAGGCCGAAAGGTTGCGATATCCATAATACCGAGCCTAAGGGTTAACAACTCATGGCTTCTGGATGCTAAAAAATAAAAAAAAATAAGAAGAAAACGAAAGAGATCAATGGGATGGATATTTATTCTGGATTTTAACTTTCTCATGTTGTATTTCTCAGTA
Organism: Candidula unifasciata; assembly: GCA_905116865.2. Taxonomy (NCBI): domain Eukaryota; kingdom Metazoa; phylum Mollusca; class Gastropoda; order Stylommatophora; family Geomitridae; genus Candidula; species Candidula unifasciata. The sequence continues at coordinate 63,528 of CAJHNH020000020.1, forward strand.
GTCAAAAATGAAATCTGTTATGTTTTTGACTTTTATCTGTGGGATATCAGTTTTGTGTATTTGATGTACACATTGTTGGTGATGCAAGGTATATAATTTCCCTCATATGGGGAACCAAAAGTCTGCATACAAATAAGCCAGATCTGTAAAATGGATTTGCATGCACAAGTCAAGCTCTGGAACAAGAGAAAAGTCCAGAAATGGATGAACAACCAGAGAAGAAGAAGAAGAGACTGATTAATTTATTCTGATTTAGCGATGTCTATATTATCAACGAAATAGAAACAAATTATTCCTAAATGTGTAATAAAAGTCAATGGTGTTATTTTAAGACAAGTACAGAAATTTAAGTATCTGGGCACATGGATAATATCAGATGGAAGATGCATAACTGAAATAAGAAACAGAATTGGACAGGCAAAAACTGCATTTTATAAAATGAAAAACATCTTGTGCAATATATCCTTGTCATTGAGAGTTAGAAAAAGAATTCTTGCTTGCTACATACATCCAGTTTTAACATATGTGAATCCTGGACAATCGGTAGGCAGGCCAAACAATTTTTAGAGGCCTCAGAGATGTGGTTTTACAGAAAAATGCTTAGAATACCTTGGACAGCCAAAAAGAGCAACCAAGAGGTTTTAAAAGAGGCGGGAGCCCGAAGACAACTTATCACTGACATCAGAAGGAGACAGTCATCATTTTTCGGCCATGTTATGAGAAGAGGGAAAATAGAACATGTTGTGACCACTGGAAAGATCTGTGGAAGGAGGGATAGAGGAAGACAACGAGAGAAGATGCTTGACAGTCTTGATGCTTGGCATGGAGGTGTGTCGGCACACGAACTGATACATGCTGCAGGAGATCGCGGATTATGGAGAGGCATGATCGCCCACGCCAGTCGACAAGGCACCTGATGATGATGATGATATTATCAACCTGTTGATTCTGAGGACCCACTTGGAGGCAGAAATGAATACATAGGTGTAGATCCACAGCTCGCTAACAAGCGAATTCTTCTTAAAGTCTGTGGCGTTGGTAGCCATATCTGTCCACAACCTTCTGTCTCGTGTACATTGAGTCAACTCTGACTCAGACAACCCTCCATGCCATGATGTCAAACTGTCCAGTATCTTTTGTTTCTGTCTGCCTCTCCTCCCCTCCAACTTTCATACTGTCACAATGTACTTCAGTTTTCTCCTTTTCATCACATGACCATCTTTTCTTTCTGTCTCCCTCTGCCTCTGTTCTCCTCCAACTTTCCTACTGTCACAATGTACTTCAGTTTTCTCCTTCTAATCACATGACCATCTTTTCTTTCTGTCTCCCTCTGCCTCTTCTCCCCTCCAACTTTCCTACTGTCACAATGTACTTCAGTTTTCTTCTTCTAATCACATGACCATCTTTTCTTTCTGTCTCCCTCTGCCTCTCCTCCCCTCCAACTTTCCTACTGTCACAATGTACTTCAGTTTTCTCCTTCTCATCACATGACCGAGCTTTTCTTTCTGTCTCCCTCTGCCTCTGTTCTCCTCCAACTTTCCTACTGTCACAATGTACTTCAGTTTTCTCCTTCTCATCACATGACCATCTTTTCTTTCTGTCTCCCTCTGCCTCTGTTCTCCTCCAACTTTCCTACTGTCACAATGTACTTCAGTTTTCTTCTTCTCATCACATGACCGAGCTTTTCTTTCTGTCTCCCTCTCCCTCTTCTCCCCTCCAACTTTCCTACTGTCATGATGTACTCCAGTTTTCTCCTTCTGATCACATAAGCAAAGAATGTAGATTGTCTCTCTCTAATGTGGGCAATCAGTTCTGTTCATGAGTCATTTTCTTACAAGACATCCTCATGACTCTTTTTACCTGTCCAGGTTATTCTCATAAAAATTAAAGGCGACCGCTAGAGTTTTGCTGAAATCGGACAAGTTAGTCTGAAATGTGTGGATACCGCAGCCTCACTGTAAAACACAACTGTTCAAAATGACACCGTGCACCTCTTAAATTTGTTCTACTGACTCTGGGGATTAGTGGACCACGAAATGGGAACCAGTGCTGGACAGCAACTCTTCCCACTTGTCTGGACAATCCACTTTTCACATCTGGGGCCAGTATCCTTGACCTTCTGTCTTCTTCTGCCGATCTAGCCCCCGATAGAGCATAGGCCCTCAACCAACTCACACCAAGTGGTTCTAACCTTCGCGATCGCGTGCAGCTCTCCCCATGTTCTCCCCATTTTTTTAAAAATTGCACTCCCAATCTCCCTTCTCCGTGTGCATCTGGCTCTTTCTTTAATTAAATGCCCATTTGGGTTCCAGTGCAAAGACACTAGTTATACTGTTCTTGGGGTTTCTCAACGTGTGTCCTATCCAAAGCCAGCATCTTTTCTTCACCTCTTCTTACCATTTAACTCTCTCTATATTTTGCACAGGCACCAGTGAATGAATGTCTGTCGTTTATTAGTAATTGCCCTAGTTGTTCTCCATATTCCAGCTCCATGAACCTTCTGTCTACAGGCCTCTCTCGTCAATGCTGATCTTGGATGTGCTCTTTACTGCTTTCTTCATGTCAACGAACCACATGAGAATCAAGTGTGCCTCACCCAGATATTTTTAGAATGGGGGGGAAGCACCTCACCTTATAATTTTATAGAGGATGGAGCTTAATGGCCTTAAGCCTTGTTTAAGTGTGGAATAATAGTAATTACTTAAATAATTATTATTGTGTGCTAAGTGGCAAACAAATATAATAAATTTGAAATGATACGAGAGGCTAGCCCTCCCCTGGTTAGTGACAAATGTTTGGTTAACCGCTTATTTGTCGCTTTAGGGTCTTGAAAGTGGGAACCTTCCGTTTTATTACGTAACACCCCACTTGCTCAACTCACTGACTGTGAATCTGTTTATCATTGTTAAGAAACAGTACATAAACAGTGAGCAACAAAATGTGTTTCTCAAGAATATTTCTTCCAAGTTAATATCAGTCTCAAAATAAAAAGACAAATTATTTCTTGGCATTCAGATTTTTTTTAGACGGACAGCAAACGTAATGACCTGTTAGTTCCGACTAAATAACATTATTATTTCGGATTGACCTTCCTCTCCGAGCTGCTACCTGCAGGTTTAACTACCCCTGCAAAACTGTGTATGCCAGTAAACAAGGTAACCTCCGTGGTGGTGGTAGTAGTAGTAGTAGTAGTAGTAGTAGTAGTAGTAGTAGTAGTAGTAGTAGTAATAGTAGTAGTAGTGTTAGTAGTAGTGGTAGCAGTAGTAGTATTAGTAGTAGTGGTAGCAGTAGTAGTATTAGTAGTAGTAATATCAGTGGAAATAGTGGTAGTAGTACTAGTGGTAGTATTGGTAGTAGTAGTGGAAGCAACGGTAAAAGTAATAGTGGTAGTGGTGGCTGTAGTACTAGTAGTAGTTCTAATAGTAATAGTGGTTGTATTAGCAGTCGCAGCAGTACTTTCAGTAGTAGTAGTGGTGGTTATAGTATTAGTGGTGGTGGTGGTAGTAGTAGCAGTAGCATTAATAGTAGTAGGGATGGTGTTGATGGTGGTAATAGCAGTAGTTGTAATAGTAGTAGTCTCATCGGCAGCAGTAGTGGCATTGATAGTAGTAGTAGTTGTTGTTGTAGAAGTAGTGTGGTGGAGGTAGTAGTAGCAGTAGCAGCAGTATAGTAGTGGTAGTAGTAGTAGCAAATGTAGTAGTAGTGGCAGCAGTAGTAATAGCAGTTGTAGTAGTAGCAGATGTAATAACAGCAGTGGTGGTAGTTATAGTAGTATTGATAGTAGTGTTAGCAACAGACGTGGTTATGGTGGTAGTAGAAGATGCATTTGTAGTAGCAGTAGTATTTGTGGTGGAAGCAGCAGCAGCAGTAGTTGCAGCAACTGTAGTGGTATAATTAGTAATATTAGTTATATATATATATATATATATATATATATATATATATATATATATATATATATATATATATATATATATATATATATATATATATATATATATATAGAGAGAGAGAGAGAGAGAGAGAGAGAGAGAGAGAGAGAGAGAGGGGGGGGTCAGAGTATGTATAAAGAAGTAGCCACATGCAGTATCACAAAATCATTTTATTAAAAATTGATGTTTCTTAACGTGTACCCGCTGCTAACTGGTGGAAAGTTGTTAAGTTCTGGCTTTTTATCTACTTACCCGACTTTCGCGTTGTTTCAGAACTTAAGTTCTACATGCGGATCCGTTTTACATAGCTAGCTTATTTGTATAGGAGGCCGCATTAGCGCAGTAGATAGGAGACTCGCTTTCAAATTCACCTGCGACGCGCGGCAGCCCACGACGGTATTTGAAACCGGACGGTTCCCATGGTTCACCCATCCACTAAGTAATGGGTGCCAGAGTTAACACTCTGGGGTAAATTATGGAATGTCGCTGTAGCTACGGAGTTGCGTGCAGACGCCGACACAGACGGACAGTTTCTTATCAGCTGTCTCTACTGGTAGCAGAGCACGTATGGTTTATAACAGTGTGCAATGAGGCTGGTTCCCATCTCCCGACTTTACTTTTTCTGTATACAGAATATTAGTTTCTTTTCTCCCAGGCAGATTTACTCCGAGTTAGATGGAAACTCTCCCAATTTATGAGGCCCGGCAACCCACATTAATAATCAATAATTTTAGCAAAGAAAATTACCACTAAGAGAGGAAAAAATATGAGACCGTAGTTAACCGAGGATCAAGCAGATCATGGCACGAGTAAATGGCACGTTAATAAACAAATTGATGGCACATAGCGAAATAAATTATTCATGGCACATGGGTGAACGACTTCATGGCACGTAGGAAGCGATCTTCACTCTCACCACGGATGTCGGGTCTCATAGTTTGGAACTTTCCGTTGTATTATATAACACAACACACGCCTTTCTATTCGCTGGCAGTGGATATATTTATCATTGAGTGATCATTATGACACTAGAATATGTTATTCACATAAATGCATTTTAGATTTATCATTAGCTTCATAGTGAATATAACCGTGATTATTGTTTCACACTTAGAATTTATATAAAGCCTTGCTAAGATGAAGAAAAATTGTAAAATTGTAATGTTTGCAGTAATAAACGAATTGTTATTGCCCTTATCTATAACCGAAGAAAGTGACATACTCCAGAAAGGAAAGATACTTAAAGATGTCCACAACTCATAGCTAAAAGCCTAATGGATCCGTACATAATCTTTAGAGAACACGATAAACACACACATTGTCATTGCAACTGACTCAGAAAGCTTGCATAGGAAGGTGAGGACAGACATGGTTGTGCAGAGTGGCATGCTTCGCTTTGGAAATCTGTTGTCAGGATCTTTTCTTGGGGGCAGGCCGGTGTGTTGGGAAAGGAACAGGCGGACAAATTGGTCGAGTACTAATGCATGATAAAACAGACGTATTTAAGGCCTTATGTGAACACGTGTACAATTCGTAGAAGCAAATGGACCATCAGACTGTTGAGAGTGATGCAGCGAGGAGTGACTAGGGGATCTGGCCCATACTGGATTCTCAGAGAACATACTGACACCACTAGTATTGGAACTCTGTGCTGACTGCTAAAGATGGGGACGGGTGCTTATGAGAATGCCGCGAATGCTGTGATGTCGGTTTTTGAATCAACTCAACTCAACTGGTGTACCTTGCAGTCATGTTCAGGCAACGATGTGAAAAGAATTAATATCTCTTACCAGCGGCTAGGGGTGACCGGTTCGACTGTGAAAGCGTTAGCCAGTCATTATTACATTGGATATGGTCTCACGTGATATTTTCCTCTTCGTCGCTTTGTTGTTTAAAGAATGTGTGCGCAACCAGCATCTAAGTAATGGTAACTGGAAGCTTTAACTCTTGACAGTTTCTTTATGAGTGGCGTAAATCTGCAGCGAGCGTTTTTTTTTAATTCTTATCACTCCTTATTTCATAAGGTGCTGAGTAACTTACCATGCGTTTCCTGATCACTGCAGCGACAACGCACTGTTTTTGTGTTGGGGGACAGGTCAGGTCAGTCAGAAATAATAATGTTATTTGGTATTGCTAAGGGCTAGAACTAACAGGTCATTAGGTTTAACATTGTAGTTTTGCTGTTCGTCTTCAGTTCAGCCAAGCTTGATATACAATCTGAATGCCAAGTAATAATGTGTCTTGATTTTTTTTTTTTAGATTGATCATAAATTAGATTAAATATTCTTGAAAAACACATTTTCTGTCTTAATGTTTTCCCGGCTCGCTAGCTCAGTTGGTTAATGCCCTCTTTGTTTAAACCCTCTGAGAGGCCTCCGGGTGACGAACTCCTTATGGTCTGGGTTCCCGCCCGGGAAAAGGCAGAAAAGCAGCATTTTCTCACAGATTTCTATCACGGAATCACGGCGGAAGGGTTGAGATATCTACAGTAACGAGCCCAAATGTTCACAACTCATGTTTTCCTGATACTTAGAAAAAAAGGTCAACACAATGATAAACAGATTGACAGTCAGTGAGTAGAGGAGCAAGTGTGCTGTTACGTACTTCAAAGGAAGGTTCCGATAACTGTGATGGTAAACCGACCACTTGTTACTAATGGTTGGAGCCTTTGTACTTTGTGTATAGAACCTCAGCTTAACAGGTTCTCTTTTTATTTTTTCTATACTTGTAACATTTCTTTTTCATCATCATGTAGCATGTCCTTTTGCAGAACTTAGTTCTAGTCACAGCTCGATGGAAATCTATTCGATCACTTGTAAACTTTTCCGCCAGCTAAAAAATCACTCAGACCCGCCCACACTGGACTATAGATTACTTCGTAGCCGTTGAGTATTGTCCGGGATTTGTAACTGAAATTAAGAGTATTAAGATAGCGAAAAGAACTCTCGCTGGAGGTTTACGCCTCTTTTAAAGAAACTGTCATGTGTTAAAGCTACAGGTTAACATTACTTAGATGCTGGCTGTGCACACATTCTCTAAACAGCGAAGCAGCGAAGAGAAAAATATCACGTGATACCCTATCGAATGTTATCATGATAGGCTAACGCTTTCACAATCGAACTGGTCACACCTCGTCACTGATTACAAATGTATTATTTCTCACATCGTTGCCTGAACATGACTGCAAGGTACAATAGTTAAGTTGATCTGATTCAATAACCGGCATCACAGCTTCCGGGGCTTTCCCATAAGAGCTCCGTCGCCATATTCAGCAGTCAGCACAGAGTTACAATATTAGTGGTGCCAGTATGTTCTCTGAGCGTCCAGTAAGGGCCAGATCCCCTTATCGCTGATGATCCATTTGCTCCTACGAATTGTACACGTGCTCCTATAAGGCCTTAAATACGTTTGTCTTATTTTGCATCAGTATTTAACCAATCTGTCCGCCTGTTTGGTTCTTTCCCAACACACAGGTAGTGCCCCGAGAAAAGATGCAGACAATTGGGCTCTTCTTTCAATACAGGCCGGTAGCTGGAAAGCCGCCGATCGGCTTAGTGGGAGTTCTCTCCCTTGGCTGCATTGCAAACACGGAGCGGAAAAGTCACGAATCAAATGACATACTTACCTATCATCATACGGTTGCGTGTACGGTTGCGTAGTCATCATACGGTTGCGTAGGGTGTAGGGTTTGGGTTAGGGTTAGGGATAGGGTTAGGGTTAGGATTAGGGTTAGGGTTAGGGTTAGGATTAGGGTTAGGATTAGGGTTTGTTAGGGTTAGGGTTTTTTAGGGTTAGGGATAGGGTTAGGGTTAGTTAGGGTTAGGATTAGGGTTAGGGTTTGTTAGGGTTAGGGTTTGTTAGGGTTAGGGTTAGGATTAGGGTTAGGGGTAGGGTTAGGGGTAGGGTTAGATGTGACAATTTTGACGTAGGAGTTCTAAATAATGCTTCTTAAAGTCTGTGGCGTTGGTAGCCATATCTGTCCACAACCTTCTGTCTCGTCTACATTGAGTCAACTCTGACTCAGATGACCCTCCATGCCATGATGTCAAACTGTCCAGCATCTTTTGTTTCTGTCTCCCTCTGCCTCTTCTCCCCTCCAAATTTCCTACTGTCACAATGTACTTCAGTTTTCTCCTTCTAATCACATGACCAAAGAATGTAGATTGTCTCCTTCTGATGTGGGTGATCAGTTCTCTTCGTGAGTCAGTTTCTTACAAGAGTTAATGAATGTCTTTAGTTTATCAGTAATTGCCCTAGTTGTTCTCCATGTTTCAGCTCCATGGACCTTGTCTTCAGGCTTCTATCTCATCACTGCTGATCTTGGATGCGCTTTTTACTGCCTTCTTCTTGTCAATAAACCCCATGATGAACAAGTGCGCCTCACCCAAATATTTTTAGAAAGAGGGAAAAGCACCTCACCTTATAATTTTCTAGAGGACGGAGCTGAAAGGCCTTAAGCCTTGTTTAAGTGTAGAATAATAGTAATTACTAAAATAATTATTATTATGTAAAAAGTGGCAAACAAATATAATAAATTTGAAATGATACGAGAGGCTAGCCCCACTCCTCCCCCCCCCCCTTTCCCTCGGTTAGTGACAACTGTTTGGTCTACCACTTATTTGTCTTATTTGTCGCTTTAGGGTCTTGAAAGTAACACTCCACTTGCTCCTCAACTCACTGACTGTGAATCTGTTTATCATTGTTAATAAACAGTACATAAACAGTGAGCAACAGAATGTGTTTCTCATGAATATTTCTTCCAAATTATTATCAGTCTCAAAATAAAAAGACAAATTATTACTTGACATTCAGATTTTTTTAGACGGACAGCAAACGTAATGACCTGTTAGTTCCGACTAAATAACATTATTATTTTTGATTGACTTTCCTCTCCGAGCAGCTACCTGCAGGTTTAACTACCCCTCCGAAACTGTGTATGCCAGTAAACAAGGTAACCTCCGTGGTGGTGGTAGTAGTAGTAGTAGTGTTAGTAGTAGTGGTAGCAGTAGTAGTAGTGTTAGTAGTAGTGGTAGCAGTAGTAGTATTAGTAGTAATATCAGTGGAAATAGTGATAGTAGTACTAGTGGTAGTAGTAGTGGAAGTAACGGTAAAAGTAATAGTAGTAGTGGTGGCTGTAGTACTAGTAGTAGTTCTAATAGTAATAGTGGTTGTATTAGCAGTCGCAGCAGTACTTTCAGTAGTAGTAGTGGTGGTTATAGTATTAGTGGTGGTGGTGGTAGTAGTAGCAGTAGCATTAATAGTAGTAGGGATGGTGTTGATGGTGGTAATAGCAGTAGTTGTAATAGTAGTAGTCTCATCGGCAGCAGTAGTGGCATTGATAGTAGTAGTAGTTGTTGTTGTAGAAGTAGTGTGGTGGAGGTAGTAGTAGCAGTAGCAGCAGTATAGTAGTGGTAGTAGTAGTAGCAAATGTAGTAGTAGTGGCAGCAGTAGTAATAGCAGTTGTAGTAGTAGCAGATGTAATAACAGCAGTGGTGGTAGTTATAGTAGTATTGATAGTAGTGTTAGCAACAGACGTGGTTATGGTGGTAGTAGAAGATGCATTTGTAGTAGCAGTAGTATTTGTGGTGGAAGCAGCAGCAGCAGTAGTTGCAGCAACTGTAGTGGTATAATTAGTAATATTAGTTTATATATATATATATATATATATATATATATATATATATATATAGAGAGAGAGAGAGAGAGAGAGAGAGAGAGAGAGAGAGAGAGAGAGAGGGGGGGGGGGTCAGAGTATGTATAAAGAAGTAGCCACATGCAGTATCACAAAATCATTTTTATTAAAAATTGATGTTTCTCAACGTGTACCCGCTGCTAACTGGTGGAAAGTTGTTAAGTTCTGGCTTTTTATCTACTTACCCGACTTTCGCGTTGTTTCAGAACTTAAGTTCTACATGCGGATCCGTTTTACATAGCTAGCTTATTTGTATAGGAGGCCGCATTAGCGCAGTAGATAGGAGACTCGCTTTCAAATTCACCTGCGACGCGCGGCAGCCCACGACGGTATTTGAAACCGGACGGTTCCCATTGTTCACCCATCCACTAAGTAATGGGTGCCAGAGTTAACACTCTGGGGTAAATTATGGAATGTCGCTGTTGCTACGGAGTTGCGTGCAGACGCCGACACAGACGGACAGTTTCTTATCAGCTGTCTCTATTGGTAGCAGAGCACGTATGGTTTATAACAGTGTGCAATGAGGCTGGTTCCCATCTCCCGACTTTACTTTTTCTGTATACAGAATATTAGTTTCTTTTCTCCCAGGCAGATTTACTCCGAGTTAGATGGAAACTCTCCCAATTTATGAGGCCCGGCAACCCACATTAATAATCAATAATTTTAGCAAAGAAAATTACCACTAAGAGAGGAAAAAATAAGAGACCGTAGTTAACCGAGGATCAAGCAGATCATGGCACGAGTAAATGGCACGTTAATAAACAAATTGATGGCACATAGCGAAATAAATTATTCATGGCACATGGGTGAACGACTTCATGGCACGTAGGAAGCGATCTTCACTCTCACCACGGATGTCGGGTCTCATAGTTTGGAACTTTCCGCTGTATTATATAACACAACACACGCCTTTCTATTCGCTGGCAGTGGATATATTTATCATTGAGTGATCATTATGACACTAGAATATGTTATTCACATAAATGCATTTTAGATTTATCATTAGCTTCATAGTGAATATAACCGTGATTATTGTTTCACACTTAGAATTTATATAAAGCCTTGCTAAGATGAAGAAAAATGGCAAAATTGTAGTGTTTGCAGTAATACACGAATTGTTATTGCCCTTATCTATAACCGAAGAAAGTGACATACTCCAGAAAGGAAAGATACTTAAAGATGTCCACAACTCATAGCTAAAAGCCTAATGGATCCGTACATAATCTTTAGAGAACACGATAAACACACACATTGTCATTGCAACTGACTCAGAAAGCATGCCGAGGAAGGTGAGGACAGGCTTGTTTGTGCAGAGTGGCATGCTTCGCTTTGGAAATCTGTTGTCAGGATCTTTTCTTGGGGGCAGGCCGGTGTGTTGGGAAAGGAACCGGCGGACAAATTGGTCTAGTACTAATGCATGATAAGAGAGACGTATTTAAGGCCTTATGTGATCACGTGTACAATTTGTAGAAGCAAATGGACCATCAGACTGTTGAGAGTGATGCAGCGAGGAGTGACTAGGGGATCTGGCACATACTGGACTCTCAGAGAACATACTGACACCACTAGTATTGGAACTCTGTGCTGACTGCTAAAGATTGGGACCGGGTGCTTATGAGAATGCCGCGAATGCTGTGATGTCGGTTTTTGAATCAACTCAACTCAACTGGTGTACTTGGCAGTCATGTTCAGGCAACGATGTGAAAAGAATTAATATCTCTTACCAGCGGCTAGGGGTGACCGGTTCGACTGTGAAAGCGTTAGCCAGTCATTATTACATTGGATATGGTCTCACGTGATATTTTCCTCTTCGTCGCTTTGTTGTTTAAAGAATGTGTGCGCAACCAGCATCTAAGTAATGGTAACTGGAAGCTTTAACTCTTGACAGTTTCTTTATGAGTGGCGTAAATCTGCAGCGAGCGTTTTTTAAAAATTCTTATCACACCTAATTTCATAAGGTGCTGAGTAACTCACCATGCGTTTCCTGATCACTGCAGCGACAACGCACTGTTTTTGTGTTGAGGGACAGGTCAGGTCAGTCAGAAATAATAATGTTATTTGGTATTGCTAAGGGCTAGAACTAACAAGTCATTAGGTTTAACAGTTTAGCTTTGCTGTTCGTCTTCAGTTCAGCCAAGCTTGATATACAATCTGAATGCCAAGCAATAATGTGTCTGACTTTTTTTTTTTTTAGATTGATCATAAATTAGATTAAATATTTTTGAAAAACGCATTTTCTGTCTTACTGTTTTCCCGGCTCGCTAGCTCAGTTGGTTAATGCCCTCTTTGTTTAAACCCTCTGAGAGGCCTCCGGGTGACGAACTCCTTATGGTCTGGGTTCCCGCCCGGGAAAAGGCAGAAAAGCAGCATTTTCTCACAGATTTCTATCACGGAATCACGGCGGAAGGGTTGAGATATCTACAGTAACGAGCCAAAGGGTTCACAACTCATGTTTTCCTGATACTTAGGAAAAAAGGTCAACACAATGATAAACAGATTGACAGTCAGTGAGTAGAGGAGCAAGTGTGCTGTTACGTACTTCAAAGGAAGGTTCCGATAACTGTGATGGTAAAGCGACCACTTGTTACTAATGGTTGGAGCCTTTGTACTTTGTTTATAAAACCTCAGCTTAACAGGTTCTCTTTTTAATTTTTCTATACTTGTAACATTTCTTTTTCATCATCATGTAGCATGTCCTTTTGCAGAACTTAGTTCTAGTCACAGCTCGATGGAAATCTATTCGATCACTTGTAAACTTTTCCGCCAGCTAAAAAATCACTCAGACCCGCCCACACTGGACTATAGATTACTTCGTAGCCGTTGAGTGTTGTCAGGGATTTGTAACTGAAATTAGGAGTATTAACTCTTTGAGTCCCAAGGAACGCATCATACGTTCATAGTCTCCTACCTAGAAGCCCAATGAACGCACGATGCGCCGATTTTATTTTTTTCTTTACTGTCCTCCTGGGCCTTTGATGCTAAACCCCCTGGGACTCAAAGAGTTAAGATAGCGAAAAGAACGCTCGTTGGAGGTTTACGCCTCTCATAAAGAAACTGTCAAGTGTTAAAGCTACCGGTTAACATTACTTAGATGCTGGCTGTGCACACATTCTCTAAACAGCGAAGCAGCGAAGAGAAAAATATCACGTGATACCAATCGAATGTTATCATGATAGGCTAACGCTTTCACAGTCGAACTGGTCACACCTCGTCACTGATTACAAATGTATTATTTCTCATATCGTTGCCTGAACATGACTGCAAGGTACAATAGTTAAGTTGATCTGATTCAAGAACCGGCATCACAGCTTCCGGGCCATGCCCATAAGAGCTCCGTCGCCATATTCAGCAGTCGGCACAGAGTTCCAATATTAGTGGTGCCAGTATGTTCTCTGAGCGTCCAGTGCGGGCCAGATCCCCTAGTCACTCATTGATGCATTACTCTCAACAGTCTGCTGGTCCATTTGATTCTACGAATTGTACACGTGCTCATATAAGGCCCTAAATACGTCTGTCTTTTTATGCATCAGTATTTAACCAATCTGTCCGCCTGTTTCTTTCCCAACACACAGGTAGTGCACCGAGAAAAGATACAGACAATTGATTTCAGAAGCGAAGCATGCACGAAGCATGTCTGTCCTCACCTTCCTCGGCAAGTTTTCTGAGTCAGTTGCCATGACAATGTGTGCGTTTATAGTGCTCTCTAAAGATAATGAACGGATCCATTTGAGTTTCAGTTATGAGCTGTGGACATCTCTAAAAATCTTTCCTTTCTGGAGTATGTCACTTTCTTCGTTTATAGCTAAGGGCAATAACAATTCGTTTATTACTGCAATCATTACAAATTGTACATTTTTCTGCATCTAAGCAACGCCTTATATAAATTCTAATTTTGAAACAATAATTATGTCTATCTTTGATATGAAGCTAATGATAAATCTAAAATGCATTTATGTAAATAACATATTCAAGTCTCATCATTATCACTCAATGATAAATATATCCACTGCCAGCGAATAGAAGGGCGTGTGTTGTGTTATATAATACAGCGGAAAGTTCCAAACTACGAGACCCGACATCCGTGGTGAGAGTGAAGATCGCTTCCTACGTGCCATGAAGTCGTTCACCCATGTGCCATGAATAATTTATTTCGCTATGTGCCATCAATTTGTTTCTTAACGTGCCATTTACTCGTGCCATGATCTGATTGATCCTCGGTTAACTACGGTCTCATATTTTTTCCTCTCTTTTAGTGGTAATTTTCTTTGTTAAAATTATTGATTTTTGATGTGGGTTGCCGGGCCTCATTTTTTTGTGAGAGTTTCCATCTAACTCGGAGTAAATCTGCCTGCGAGGACAGACACTAAAATTCTTTATACAGAAAAGTAAAGTCGGGAGATGTGAACCAGCGCCATTGCACACTGTTATAAACCACAAATGCTCTGTAACCAGTACAGACAGCTGATAAGAAACGGTTCGCCTGTGTCGCCATCGGCACGAGACTCTGTAGCTACAGCGACGTTTATCCATTTACCCCAGAGTGTTACACATTTCTTAGGTGCTGGGTGAACCACGGGAGCCGTCGGGTTTCAAACACGTCCGACTTGAGCTATTAATACTGCTTAAGCCCGGCTGTGGTTTTAAATACCGGCGTGGGCTGCTGCACGTTGCAGCTGGCTTGAAAGCGAGTCTCCTATAAACTGCGCTAATGCGGCCCCTGTACAAATAAGCTAGCACTTAAGTTCTAGAACAACACGAATAAACAGCCAGAACTTTGCAACTTTCCGCCAGTTAGCAGAGGGTACACGCTAAGAAACAGTAATTTTTAATAAAATTATTTTAGGATACTGCAAGTGGCTACTTTATACACACACGCTTACTCTCTCTCTCTCTCTCTCTCTCTCTCTCTCTCTCTCTCTCTCTCTCTCTCTCTCTCTCTCTTTCTCTCTGCCTCTCTCCCACTATATATATATATATATATATATATATATATATATATATATATATATATATATATATATATATATACATATATATATATATATGTATATATTTATGTATATATTTATGTGTGTATATATATATATATATATACATAAATATATATATATATATATATATATATATATATATATATATATATATATATATATATATTATGTATAGTGTTATTACGACTAATTTTGATAATACAGTTGCTGCAACTACTGCTGCTGCTGTTTCTGCTTCCACCACTAATAGTATTGCTACTACAAATACTGCTTCTACTACCACAACTACTACCACCATAACCACATCTTTTGCTACCACTATTACCAATACTACTGCTACTACCACCACCACCACCTCATCCACCACCACCACTGCTGCTATTACATCTGCTACTACTACCGCTACTACTACTACAATTGCTACTGCTACTACCACTACTACCGAGTTTCTTTCAGGCAGACTGTGATGAGAACGTCGTTCTGCAAAGGACCTGCTACATGATGATGATTACCACTACTACCACTACCACCACTACTACTGCTGCTACTGCTACTACTACTTCCACCTAACTACTACCATTACTGCTACTATCACTGCTACTACTGCTGCTACTGCTTCTGTTGCGGCTACTACTATTACAACTACTGCGACTGCTACTACTGCTACTACTAATACCATCATTACCAACACCACTACTACTATTACGGCTACTGCCACAACCACCAGCACCACTAATACTATAGCCACTACTAACACAACCACTACTACAGCTACTACAACGACTACTAGTACTACCAAAATGGCTGCTGCTGCTACTGCAGTACCACTCATACTATTAGAACTACTGCTACTAGTACAACCACCACCACTACCACTACTACTACCAATACTAATGCTACCACTAGTACTATTACCACTACTACCTCTATTATCACTGATATGAACACCACTAGCATCACTACTACCACAACAACAACAACGACAACAACAACTGCTACTACTACTACTACTACTACTACTCTGGATGTTGCCTTGTTTATAGGCACACATGGTGTTGCAGGGTAGGTAAACCTGTAGGTAGCAGCTTGGAGAGGAAGGTCGCTCAGAAAAAAATAATGTTTTTCAACCAGAACTAACAGGTCATCAAGTTTAACATTACAGTTTTGCTGTTTGTCTTAAACTCAGCCAAACTTGCTACAACGAATTGTACACGTGCTCCCGTAAGGCCTTACATACGTCTTTCTTATTATGCCTCAGTATTCGACCAATCTATCCATCTGTTCATTTCCCAACAAACCGGCATACACCCAAGAAAAGATTTGCGAAGCGAAGCTTGCCACTCTGCACGAAGCATGTCTGTCCTCACGTTCCTCGGCATGCTTTCTGTGTCAGTTGCAATGACGATGTATGCGTTTACCGTTTTCTCTAAAGATAATATATGGATCTATTTGGGTTTCGGTTATGAGCTGTGGACATCTTTAAGAATCTTTCATTTCTGGGGTATGTCACTTTCTTCGTTTATAGCTAAGGGCAATAACAATTAGTTTATAACTGCAATCATTACAATTGTACATTTTTCTGCATCTTTGCAAAGCCTTATATAAATGCTAATTTTGAAACAATAATTATGTCTATCTTTGATATGAAGCTAATGATAAATCTAAAATGCATTAATGTAAATAACATATTCTGGTGTCATAATTATCACTCAATGATAAATATATGCACTGCCAGCGAATAGAAGGGCGTGTGTTGTGTTACATAATACAGCGGAAAGTTCCAAACTACGAGACCCGACATCCGTGGTGAGAGTGAAGATCTCTTCCTACGTGCCATGAAGTCATTCACCCATGTGCCATAATAATTTATTTCGCAGTGTGCCATCAATTTGTTTATTCAGGTGCTATAAAATTGTGCCATGATCTAACCCCACCCCCTCGGTTAACTACGGTCTCATATTTTTTCATCTCTTTTAGTGTTAATTTTTTTTTGTTAAAATTATTGATTTTTGATGTGGGTTGCCGGGCCTCATTATTTGTGAGAGTTTCCATCTAACTCGGAGTAAATCTGCCTGGGAGGACAGACACTAAAAATCTTTATACAGAAAAGTGAAGTCGGGAGATGTGAACCAGCGCCATTGCACACTGATATAAACCATAAATGCTCTTTCACCAGTACGGACAGCTGATAAGAAATGGTTAGCCTGTGTCGCCATCCGCACGAGACTCTGTAGCTACAGCGACGTTTATCCATTTACCCCAGAGTGTTAGCTCTGGTACACATTTCTTAGGTGCTGGGTGAACCACGGGAGCCGTCGGGTTTCGAACACATCCAACTTTAGCTATTAATACTGCTTAAGCCCGGCTGTGGTTTTAAATACCGGCGTGGGCTGCTGCACGTCGCAGCTGGATTGAAAGCGAGTCTCCTATAGACTGTGCGAATGCGGACCCTATACAAATTAGCTAGATATGTAAAACGGATCTGCACGTAGAACTTAAGTTCTGGAACAGCACGAAGGTCCAGTAGTGTATAAACAGTCAAAACTTGAAAACTTTCCACAAGATAGCAGCCGGTACACGCTAAGAAACATCAGTTTTTAAAAAAATCAATTTGTGATACTGCAAGTGGCTACTTATTTTTACTCTCTCTCTCTCTCTCTCTCTCTCTCTCTCTCTCTCTCTCTCTCTCTCTCTCTCTCTCTCTCTCTCTTTCTTTCTTTCTCTCTCTCTTTCCTCTCACTTTATCTCTCTCTCTCTCTTTCTCTCTGTCTATACACATATATATAGTGCTATTACTATTAATTTTACTAATACATTTGCTGCAACTACTGCTGCTGCTGTTGCTTCTTCCACCACAACTGCTACTACAAATACTGCTTCTGCTACCACAACCACTACCACCATAACCATATCTATTGCTACCATTAACACCAATATTACTACTACCACCATCACCACCGTCAACACCATCATCGCTGCTATTACTACTTCTTCTACTACTACTGCAATTGCTACCACTACTACCACTACCACCACTACTATTGCTGCTGCTGCTAGTACTACCTCCACCCCACTACTACTACTACTACTACTACTACTACTACTACTACTACTACTACTACTACTACTACTACTACTACTACTACTACTACTAGTACTACTACTACTACGACCACTACTACTACTTTCACTGCTACTACTGCTGCTACTGCTGCTGTTGCGGCTATGACGATTACAACTACTGCTACTACCACCACCACCACCACCACCGCTACCACTAATACTATAGCCACGACTACTACTAGTACTACTACTACTACTACCACCAACACTACTACTACTACTACTACTACTACTACTACTACTACTACTACTACTACTACTACTACTACTACTACTACTACCACCAACAACACCACTACTACTACTACTACCACTACTACTACTTTCACTGCTAATACTGCTGCTACTGCTGCTGCGGCTACTACTATTACAATTACTGCTACTACCACCACCACCACAACTAATACTATAACTACTACTACTACTACTAACACCAACAATACTACTACTGCTACTACTACTACTACTAGGTCTATTACTACGACCATCACTACTACTGTTACTACTGCTGCTACTACTACCTCCACCCCACTACTATTACTACTTCTACTGCTACTACTGCTACTACTACTACTACTACTACTACTACTACTACTACTACTACTACTACTACTACTACTACTACTACTACTACTACTACTACCACCACTACTACTACTTTCACTGCTAATACTGCTGCTACTGCTGCTGCTGCGGCTACTACTATTACAACTACTGGCACTACTGCTACTACCACCACCACCACAACTAATATTATAACCACTACTACTACGACTACTACCACCACCACCACAACTAATATTATAACCACTACTACTACGACTACTACCACCACCACCACAACTAATATTATAACCACTACTACTACGACTACAACCACCACCACCACAACTAAAATTATAACCACTACTACTACGACTACTACCACCACCACCACTACTAATATTATAACCACTACTACTACGACTACTACCACCACCACCACAACTAATATTATAACCACTACTACTACGACTACTACCACCACCACAACTACTAATATTATAACCACTACTACTACGACTACTACCACCACCACCACAACTAATATTATAACCACTACTACTACGACTACTACCACCACCACCACAACTAATATTATAACCACTACTACTACGACTACTACCACCACCACCACTACTAATATTATAACCACTACTACTACGACTACTACCACCACCACCACAACTAATATTATAACCACTACTACTACGACTACTACCACCACCACCACAACTAATATTATAACCCCTACTTCTACGACTACTACCACCACCACCACTACTACTGCTACTACTACTACTACCACCACGACGACTAATACAATAACTACTACTACTACTAATACTACTACTACTAATATTACTACTACTACTGCTACTACTACTACTATCTCTACTACTACTACCACCACCATTATTACTGCTACTAAAGATGCTGCTGCTGCTACTGTCAATACTACTACTAGAGCTATTAGAACTACTACTACTAGTACTACCCTTACCACTACCATTACTACAAGTACCGCTACTTCCACTACTACTACCAATACTACTACTACCACTAGTACTATTAGCACTACTATCACTATTACCACCACCACCACCACTACCACGACTACTACTACTACTTAACTATTTCTACTGACATACAGGGTGCTGCAGGGGTAGTTAAACATGTAGGTAGCAGCTCGGAGAGGAAGGTCAGTTAGAAATAATAATGTTTTTCAGCCAGAACTAATAGGTCATTATGTTTAACATTATAGTTGTGCTGTTCGTCTTAAACTCGGCCAAGCTTGATATAGAATCTGACTGCAAACTAATAATTTGTCTTTTTATTTTGAGACTGATAATAAATTAGAAAAAAAACCTGCTTGAGAAACCCGTTTTCTGGTTGACTGTTTATCACTAATGAAAAACAGGTTCACAGTCAGTGAGAAGAGAAGCAAGTGGGGAGCTACGTAATACAACAGAGAGTTCCTACTTTCGAGTTTCTATAATTGTGGATGTAAACCGACACTTGCTACTAAACGGTTAGAGCCTTTGTACTTTGTAATACAACCTCAGGCGACCATGTTCTCTTTTTTCCCCCTATACTTGCAACATATCTTTTTCGTTTTCATCATCATGTAGCATGTCCTTTTGCATAACGTGGTTCTCGTCACAGCACATGCAAACTTTCCCGCCAACTAAAAAATCACTCAGACTCGCCCACACTGGACTATAGATTACTTCGTAGCCGTTAAGTGTTGTCCGGGATTTGTAGCTGTTTCATTCTCATCCATGAGATTTTAAATCCTACCGGCTGGAATCCTTGAGGGGGACAACTTGGAAGTAAAATAAAACATGCCATCTATTGCTATTCTTTCCAAATCCTTTTGGGTTTTTATTCCAATAATACAAGTCAGTAAATTCAAATCTCTGGCAAGATCATTCAGTTTACTTTGGTTTATTCAGCTTCGTTTATTGCATGTGGTTTTCTCAAGATCTGGGTCGCTTGAGGTTGATCTTTCAAGACTACCAACGTCCTCTTCTTCATCAGATGAAGCAGCTGAAAATGATTCTGACACTTTGGGAGCTTGTCTGTTATCGCCATGTGGTACCGGCCGTGTTGCAGAGGTGATGTTTGGATGTTCCGGTCGTCCAGTTTTTTTTTCTTTTTTCTTAACAGGCCTCTAGAAACTGGATGGACGACGCAGAAGTAACAGTTTTGAAGTTGACCAGTGGAATCTCACCAAATCATTGAGACTGCAAGACTTATCATAACTTGCCTTTTGCTGGTCCAACAACAGTTTTAGATATTCTTAAGAAAATAATTAGTAAAGATTGTTAACGAACTCCACATTCCTTGCAATGGATACTCTGCGGCTACAGTTTGGAGTCATTATTTTGACATAAAAGAAAACACTACGAGGAAGGCAGACAGTATTTACATTTCCGTCCACATCTCTTCCTGCTGATCCCCCTTCCACACACACACACACACTTACACACACACACACACACGCACACACAGATTAGCCAATAGATGACATGTCACAGATGGATAGCCCACCAAATTAAGTCAAGTAAATATCCATTTGCATGCGTGCGGATCATGGGATATATCAGGCTAGACTTCTATTTTGTAGAACCTGGATGGGGGATATGGTCAACATCGCTATGGCTGCCTTTACTACCCATGACCTCTCCTGATACCATTTCAAGCTGGGTTGACCTGAGAGGCAAGGTTATGTGTGTGTGTGTCGGGGGAGGGGCAATAAAGCTAGCCCTTCGTATCATTTCAAAGATATTATTATATCTGTTTGCCATTCAGCACATAATTCTATCCCCCACCCCCGCACCCCAATATAATTACTATTATTCCGCACTTAAACAAGCTTAACTCCATTCAGCTCAGTCCTCTTGAAAATTATTAGGTGAGGTGCTTCGGCCACCCACCATTCTACAAATCTCTGGGTGAGGCGCACTTGATCCTCATGGGGTTTATTGACAAGAAGAAGGCAGTAAAGAACACATCCAAGATCAGCGGGACGAAATAGAGGCCTGAAGACAGAAGGTCCATGGAGCTGAAACATGGAGAACAACTAGGGCAATTGCTAATAAACTACTCGCCGCATTCTTTTTATCATCGTTGCTTGAACATGACTGCAAGGTATGCCAGTGAGTTGAACTGATGCAAAAACAGACATCACGGAATTTGGGGCATTCCCATAAGCACTCCGTCCCGATCTTCAGCAGTCAGCACAAGGTTCCAATACTTGTGATGCCAGTATAAATCTGATCATATGTTCTCTGAGCGTCTAGTGTGGGCCAGACCCCCTGTCACTCCTTGCTGTATCACTCGCAGCAGACTGATGATCCATTTGCGGCTACGAATTGTACACGTGCTCCCGTGAGTCCTTAAATGCGTCTTTCTTATTTTGCATCAGTATTTGACCAATCTATCCAACTGTTCATTTCCCTACACACTGGCATCACCCCCGAGAAGAGATTTTCAAAGCGAAGCTTGCCACTCTGCACGAAGCATGTCTGTCCTCGCGTTCCTCGGCATGCTTTCTGAGTCAGTTGCAATGACGATGTGTGCGTTTTTTGTGTGTTCTCTAAAGATAATGCATGGATCCATTTGGGTTTCGGTTATGAGCTTTGGACATCTTTAAGAATCTTTCCTTTCTGGAGTATGTCACTTTTTTTCTGTTACAGCTAAGGGGAATAACAATTCCTTTAATACTGCAAACATTACCGTTGTACAAATTTTTCTTTATCTAAGCAAAGCTTTATATAAATTCTAATTTTGAAACAATAATTACGGTTATCTTTCACTATGAAGCTAATGATAAACCTACAATACATTCATGTGAATAACATATTCTACTGCCATCATTATCACTCAATGATAAATATGTGCACTGCCAGCGAGTAGAAAGGCGTGTGTTGTGTTATATAATACAGCGGAAAGTCCCGAACTCTGAGACCCGACATCCGTGATGAGGGTAAACTGAGAATCTATTCCCATGTGCCATGAAGTCGTTCACCAATGTGCCATCAATAATTTATTTCTACATGTGCCATGCAATTGTTTCTTAACGTGCCATAAAGTTGTGCCATGCTCTGGCCCACCTCGGGTTACTACGGTCTCATTTTTGCCATCTTTATTGTTACTTTTATCTGTGTTAAAATGTATTGATTTTTGATGTGGGTTGTCGGGCCCCATCAATTGTGAGAGTTTCCATCTAACTCGGAGTAAATCTGCCTGGGAGGAAAGAAACTAACATTCTGTATACAGAAAAGGCGAGATTTGAACTAGCCTTATTGCACAATGTTATTAACCATAAGTGCTCTGCCACCAGTACAGACAGCTGATAAGAAACTGTCTGTCTGTGTCGCCGTCTGCACGCAACTCCGTAGCATAGTTCTCACGACAGCACGACGGAATCCACTCGATCACTTGCAAACGTTTCCGTCAACATCTTAAAATCACTCAAACCCTATCACATTGGACAAAACGTTATATGGTATCCGTTTTGTTGTGTCCCAGCACAACTGCTCTATGCAGCAATACGCCTTTAAACAGGGGTTTCGAGATTTGTGCATGCTTTATTCTCATCCTTGAGATCCTTTTCCTACAGGCTGCAATCATGAGGGGAAATAAAAAAGGAACCTGAGATTTTTAAAAGAAAAAACAGATGCCCTCCATTACAGTTCTGTCCAAATCCCTATGGCAGGGCTTAGGAACCTTGAGGGATAGGGTTAGGGAGACGCTGTAGCACCTTAAAGTAGTATTTTAAGGGTGCGATGAGGGGGTGGGGGTTAGCCCCCAGTTCCGACATTTGTAATTTGGGGCAAGCTGCACCTTTCTCCAACCAGGTATAGTTATTTTTAAAGTTTCAAACTGCTTTTTCACACCTATTGTACTTATATGCCATCCAACACCTTACTATTATTAAATACTAAAACAAGGTTAAGCCCTATGAATATCTCCTCCCCTTGGAAAACTTGTGAGATGGCTAAGACCCTACTTCCCTTTCCCGAGCATTCTGTGTTAACACGTTGCTGTGTTTTATCTCCTGCCCTTTTTCTTCTTCTTCTTCTTTTACTACTAGTGGAATACTTTAGAAAAAAAAATGGAGTGATGGCATTAAGAAAAGCTTTACAGAAATGAACAACAGTCTTAATAGTAAGTACTCTTGACAGAGCTCATTTACGAACATTACATCACCCGAAATGGTTTGGACACCTAACCCCTGCCCCCCCGCTAAAACCCCCCCCCCAGCCCACGCCAGACACTTCGATGAGGTACAAGGGGGGGAAAAGAACAAATGGAGAAGAGACAGAGAGAAAGAAGAAGAAGAAAAAAGAAGAAGAAGAAGTTAATAAACGGTCACCCCAAGAAGAAGACATTAATCCACCAGAAGAAGAAGAAGGCTCTAGAAGAGAAGAAGAAGAAGAAGAAGAAGAAGAAGAAGAAGAAGAAGAAGAAGAAGAAGAAGAAGAAGAAAAGAAGAAGAAGAAGAAGAAGAAGAAGAACACCTTCTAAAATCGAACAAACATAATGATGCAATGAAATCTGTTTTTGTCGCCCTATTTCCTACGAGCCTTACATGCTCTGGTCTACATGTTTTAGGCACTCTTCTCTTCAGTTCAGCTGCACATATCTTTGACGTTTTAAAGCTCTGAGACATGTGGGAGTTCATACGTTTCGCTCTAGCCCTTATCCGCTCATCTGCCGTGTAAAGGGATATATCTAGTGGACTGGCAACAATAATTCACAACATAA
This sequence comes from Candidula unifasciata, assembly GCA_905116865.2. NCBI lineage: Eukaryota > Metazoa > Mollusca > Gastropoda > Stylommatophora > Geomitridae > Candidula > Candidula unifasciata. The sequence goes on from CAJHNH020000020.1 coordinate 87,581, forward strand.
CGTGTCAATCGTTCTTTTAGGATGGACGCAGAAAAATGTCGACCGTCATGTTCCAGCCCAACGGTGCCCATGAAAGGCTGCCGAAGTTGGTACTTTCGTGGTGTACAACTCTTGTACTTGTACTGCCCTTGCCGAGCAAAACTGTACTTTTAATACAAAGCTCGATTCGTGTTACAGCTTACAAATGTTGCATACATATTTTACGTTTTGGCGTTGTATTAAATCTTTGGTACTTTATTTTTAATTCACTCCAAATAAAGGAAATCCCGGAGTTTCCTTGAAAGGCCAAGATTTTAGGGGTGTTATGGATTGGTGTTAGGGTTAGGGGTTAGGATTAAAGTTAGAATTAGAGTTAATGTTAGCAGACAAAGATCCTAACCTTAAGTTTAATCCATAACACCCTTATAATATCAGACATTTCCGGAAACTCCAGGGTTTCTTTTGTTTGAGGGAATTAACATTAAAGTACCAAACATTTGAAAATAGTGTTTGGTGGTGTACTGAAAATAAGCATGATGCAAATGTATCCTTCGTCGTGATTTGTCATGCGCGCTTTTGTGTTTCAAAAGCCACTGTAAGAGTGTCTGTCCAGTCAGCAAACAGATGGTTCACTTTTATGTCTTTTCTACCAGTGGAACCTTCCAAATAATTAATGTTCAAGCTTTTCTGCTTCCGTTTGTGTGTGTAAATTGTTTTGTTACATTTTGTTAATACGTTTATAATTGTTTTGTCTTTTTTTTTAAAATTGCTGTTTGAATTTAAACCATTGGAATTAAATGTTTACCATTAATGTTGTTCACATATGAATGTAAATATAACTCTGCTCTATGGCTATACAGTTCGAAATATAATAATTGTCGTCAGCTCGTGGGATGCATGTTTTTGTTATTTTGAAGCCCCATCCTGGCTTTTGCTGGAGGCTCTGAATATAGCTAGGCCATAAATATGGCCTAGCCATAGATATGGCCTAACGGCATGGTAGCACTTTGCGTCACCGGGTGTCTGTCGCTTGTGTGATGGCCTGTTGGGGTACAACCACCTACCTACCACCTATAAAGTTGGGAAATCACCCGTTGTGGTAGGATGTATATATAATTTTCGGTTTTATATCCAGGGTCTTATGAGAAAAGTCATCGTTTTCCTGACACATCCTACGAAGGGGTAGAAGCTTGGAGAACGGAATGGAATCCTTGCAGGAAGAGGGATGAGAGGATGTGTAGAGAAGAAAAGCATGGAAAATATAGGCTGACAGTACACCGAGGTGCTGAGGCCTTTAGAATCCAAGATGACAGTGAAATCCAGAAAATAAACCGACAAAAGCCAAATACTGGGAATGGATGCTGGGGTAGACGTTACAGAGACAAATAAATTAATGAAGTCCTGCAGTTCAGATAGGGCCATATCGAAGACACCGATGCAGTCATCGATATAAATCATGTAGAGCTCGTGGAGCCTACATGAATATACATGACGTGTCTGATGTTTAAAATAGCCCATGAAGAGGCAAGCATAGCTGGGTCCCATCTTATGCCCATAGCGACGCAGCTGATCTGGTTCAAACAACGGCCATTAAACTCGAACGTGTTGAGAGTGAGCACTACCTCGGCCAGATTGATCAAATGGCCAGTGGCTATAGTAGAACTGACTGCGATCTAGAAAGAATAGCAAAGCCAGGAGACCGTCAGAATGTGGAATGCATGTGAAGAGAGAGGTAACATATAAGGTGAAGATGTGGTATCTAGAAGGAGAGGTGAAAGATAGAAAGAGCATGGTTGGTGTCCTTGATATTAGACGGAAGTCCAAAGACCAAGGGCTACCTTATATGATCGAGGAACTCGCAGATTAATTCTGTAGCATGGTCACCGCCCCCACTGCTGCGTGTTTATATTAAAACCCCTATACATCGTAAGCCAGGATAGCGACGTCCCCCACCCCCTCATGTTTCCTTTCTTGGTCGGTAACTTTGTAACCCTCTCAGTAAGAGTCAATGTTTTTGAAGGTAATCCTGTAATTTTCCCGCCTTCACGAATCTTACCGAATGTATTCTGTAACGTAATAATTCAGTAACTATTCAGTTTAAGTATGATCTTTATTTGGCTTTCTGAATGGTATAAGGTAATTGTACAGCCAGTCAGCGGGAACTGACGCTGTTGCAATACTATTGTTGAAACACGTTTGGACGGGGTTTCCTTGATTTACTCATGCAAATCAGTAGGGAACATACTAAAAGAGAGGAAACCATTCTTTATGGTCTGTTGTCAGTAATTATACAAAGAATGTTAGCTCGTATCAAATATAAGGCAAACATGTTTCTTATGTACACATATATGCTCGCGCATGGTTATATATGTTTAAAGACGTTTAATTTTTTTTTTTTTTTTTTTTTGTTGAATCAAAAATATGATACTTTGTTGTAGTTTTGTTTGGGGGTACATTTTCCATCCCAAAAATTTTGTACTATTTCTCGAAACAATTTCGGCAGCCCTGACCAGACAAGCCAGGAGAGCGGTGATTGGCCGGCTGCCGGAAGATGGCGGAGTGTGTAACTGGCCGGGCCTCCATGCGCGGGGACACTCAAGTCTGCTAGATCTCCCGTCACCGCCACGGTCCGGCGACATGTAGAATCTTGCTGGTTTGTTTACATCTACAACCTGTATCTACGCTCTTTCTACGTGCATAGCTTTAGCAGGGATTCGGTTTTTATGTGTTAGTTCACATTAAAGTTTTCAAAGCTAGTTGTTTTTGATAATTAGACTAATTGTGTGTCCCAAGGAGGAGCTGTGGGTGGCACTGTTTGGTTTCAGGTGTGCGGCTCTTTTTTTTTATTTTATTTTGCTTTAACAAAGTGTTCAATTTAATTTACTTGGAACATTAAGTCTACAACATTACCTACAAATGTTATCGTTTGGAAGTAATACTACAAATACACACTGTAGTTTTTACTTTAACTTCAATAGTTTTAGCAGTGATTCGCTTTTCTTACGTTGTTTAAAATTGAAGACAGTAGTTTGTTGTTAAGTGATTGTGTTCGGAATAAATAAATACACTGTTCCAGATTGTAGTGAATTCTGATTCAGGCTCAGGTTGGGACAATAATTTTTCACTTTCACTTGAAGAAAGTATTCGAACATCAAGTTCCCAAAAATTTTATCATTTAGAAAACGTACATTTCATTACACACTTGCTGTTCTGGTTGGAAATTTTGATCAGTTGATATTTGCTGTGTTGTCAGCCAAACTTACAACTTCAGCTGAGGAAAGTTTGGTCACTTTGTTGATCTGGGGATTTGGGTTTGGGGGCAAAGTTGGCGTTGCTGGACTGTGGCTGGCGGCGGGTCTGTGAGCTGTCTGCCTGGTCTGTCGATGACCAGCACCCACCACATTTAGTTGTGGCAGACACACACTGTAGTTGGCGCTTGTGGGAGGTCTGGCTCCTGTGAGTGAGACATCATTTTGTTTGTCAGTCCAGTGTTAGGTTTGGAGAATGTGTTGTTGGTGTTAGAAAGAAAATAAATACACTTTTTGTTGTTGTTGCTAAAATAACAATTTCCTTTATTTGTTAACATTCCAGGTTTAATCATTTCCAATCCTCAGTCAGCTTTGGAAATTGTTATACCTTTTACTGTTATTTTGTTTAACACAATCGTTCATTTTTTGCTAATGGTGATCAAAGTAGTAGTTAGATGGTAGTGTAGTACTACTCATGTAATACTATATTATTGATAGTATATAGTAACAGTATTTTTTTATATGGTAATGGTAGTTTTTATTATTATTAGCAGTAGGAGTAGTAGTTTCACTTGGCACATAGTTGTATATTTTGTTCGTTCATGATTACCTTTTGAGGATTTTATCCCTTATATTTCAGAAACTTATTGAACACTCAGAAAAGAAGATAACTGAAAATACTTAGCTAGAATGATATAATCAGTAATCATTGCACAAATAAGAAGAGGAGACAGGACAGTCGATGTAATAAAGCAAATCAACTTATCGGACAAATGGCACTGATACTGACAAAGATGTATAATTAGGGACCAGAAAAGCACTTTGTTAACCAATTTCATGTTACCAGAGGCAGGCTTTGGACAGTGACTGAAAAAGAGAAAGATTACAACTAAAATAGAATTCTTGAGAAGAGTGCTAGATATATCAGAAAGAATATAAGAAAGGTCATCCAAAAGTAGGAGTTGCTTGATTTTATTTTAAAACAAGTGAAATGTTTTCTGCCATTTAATGCAACAACAACAAAAAAATGACTTAATAATTTGTGTTCGACCAGCAGCAGACAGAATACTAAGTGAATGATGTACAGATGAAGGAAAAATCAAAGGTTTGACTAACCGGGTAAACAATGGGCAAAGGCAATAGTAGAGTCCCTAGGAATTCTCACACTTATGCAGACAGGCACTTCTTCTTCTCTAATCCTGCTCTGCCTTTCAGTGTCAGGTTTTGAAGAGGCATATTGTATCCATCTATCACTTGCATGGTAGACCTCTAGATGGCTTCTAATGTGACTGGGCTCTCTGAAGTGCACCATCTAGGGTAGGCTTGACATATGTCGGAACCATTTGGCGTGTTGTCTCTAGATGTAGTACAGGTTGTGTGCCAGCTTGTTTCCTTATGTCGTCATTTCTGTTTAGTATTCATTATAGACATTTCATTTCTGTTGTTTTGATTGTTCTTGTTCCTTGTGTTCTTCTGCTGCCTTTCTAACCCCACAGTTGGAGCATAAGCCCTCAACCAACTCATGACAAGTCATTCTATCTTTCGCTATCACATGCAGAGCCAACTCATGACAGGTCATTCTATCTTTCGCTATCACATGCAGAGCCAACTCATGACAAGGCATTCTATCTTTCGCTATCACATGCAGAGCCAACTCATGACAGGTCATTCTATCTTTCGCTATCACATGCAGAGCCAACTCATGACAGGTCATTCTATCTTTCGCTATCACATGCAGAGCCAACTCATGACAGGTCATTCTATCTTTCGCTATCACATGCAGAGCCAACTCATGACAAGGCATTCTATCTTTCGCTATCACATGCAGAGCCAACTCATGACAAGGCATTCTATCTTTCGCTATCACATGCAGAGCCAACTCATGACAAGGCATTCTATCTTTCGCTATCACATGCAGAGCCAACTCATGACAAGGCATTCTATCTTTCGCTATCACATGCAGAGCCAACTCATGACAAGGCATTCTATCTTTCGCTATCACATGCAGCTCTCCCCATGTCCTCCCCCTATTTTTAACTTCACTCTTTAGCTCCCTTCTCCATGTGATTTTTGTGTGTGTCTTCCTTTATTTTTATACCCCTGTGGGTTCCAGTGCAAAGACATTCTAGTTATATTGTTCTCAAGTTTTCTCAACGTATGTCCTATCCAACGTCAACATCATTTCTTCACCTCTTGGTCCACTGGAACTTGTGTAGTTCTCTCGCATGCTATTTTATTCTGTCTCTTCTGGACAGGCACCAGTTTCATTTCTGTTGTTTCGATTGCTCGTTTTCCTTGTGTTTTTAGTATCCATGGCTTACAATGTATAGGGGTTTTAATATAAACATGAAGCAGTGGGGGCGGTGCCTATGCTACAGAATTAATCTGCGAGTTCCTCGATCATATAAGGTAGCCCTTGGTCTTTGGACTTCCGTCTAATATCAAGGACACCAACCATGCTCTTTCTATCTTTCACCTCTCCTTCTAGATACCACATCTTCACCTTATATGTTACCTCTCTCTTCACATGCATTCCACATTCTGATGGTCTCCTGGCTTTGCGATTCTTTCTAGATCGCAGTCAGTTCTACTATAGCCACTGGCCATTTGATCAATCTGGCCGAGGTAGTGCTCACTCTCAACACTTTCGAGTTTAATGGCCGTTGTTTGGACCAGATCAGCTGCGTCGCTATGGGCATAAGATGGGACCCAGCTATGCTTGCCTCTTCATGGGCTATTTTAAACATCTTAGTATCCACATTTGGTCCTGGTAACAAAATGTGGGTAAAAATACTGGATTGAATGATGCTTTTTTGTTGTCAGACAGCCAGTCTTCACATCTGTACTTTAGCATGATGTGACAAAGTGCATGCAAGACGATCAGTATGAGATTCATCTTCAGACTGAGTAGACTAAATTGGTGATCCGCTGGCTCTAAAGTATGGCTTGTTAATCAAAGCATTAGACTCATTGCCCTGCTTATCTGAAGCAGCGTCTGTACACAGCGTGTGTATTGTTTTAATGTCTAATAGGTTGGCAGATTAGATAATGAGGTCTCTAATAATAAGGTCAAGTTGAACAAGGGATAGTAATCACTACTTACATTTGCTCTTGGGATTAACTCTTTCTGCACCAGACACATGTGCTGGGAACAGAATTGTTATCATCATTTATTAGCAGGACCTTTATAGAATGTTGCTCTTCTTCTTCTTCTCCTGCTTCTTTGCGTTCACTGGCTGTTAACTCCAGCAGAGTTGTTCGTCCACCTCTGGGCTTATTCCATAACTTTAGTGTTGTGTGCACATCCATTTTACAGATCTGTTTATTAAGTGTGCAGATTGTTGGTTCCTTGCCTCTTAGGCAGATGTGCTCTGATTTTAAAGGACGCTTGCAGTTCGTTGATTCTTATGGAATTCTCGTTGTGTGGGGCAGTGGGTCTGTTCTTGTCTGTTTCTGCAATGGGGCCTTGGAAACACCATGGAGAAATGTTGCTATCTTCATGGCAAGCCTGAAAGCCTCTCAGTCCCTTGCCAGCTTTCCCACTTCCTGAATTTTCCTTTCTTGAATTATTAGGCCCATCATTGTGCTGGCCGAACCATAGCTCTTCTATGGAAAACACTGTCACTGGAAAAGTGGATAATAGTGTTACTGTAATGTCTTTACAGTGGCATCAACATGCCTAAAACATAAAGGTAGATAAGAAACACATGGTAAGGTAAGGACTGGTAAAAAAGACTGGAAGATAAAGAAATGAGGCCTGTTTACTTATGTTGATTCTGAGCAGTCAATCGGATGGATAATCTCTTGCTTTGCCAGAATTTAGATACATCCTGTTGTTAGAAGAGAAATATCAGAACAGCTGTTAGTATCAACAGTTGTGAGACATCCACAGAAGAAAGAGAACACAGAATCACTAAACATGCACTGAAATATGAATCAGATGGTTTAAGAAGGTGAAGATGTACAAAAGAAACCTCAAGATAAATGTTGATGAAAGAGGCCAAAGGTGCTGGACGGGATTCCATTCTTGATTTGTGAACAATCGCACGGGATAGAATGTAATAAAAGAATAAAATGCCAGAACATGTGACATTTTATCGGCTGATGGGGATCATGACATCAAACCCTCTGCTGTAACTTCTTCTTCCCAACCTCTTACTCTTTTCTCTGCCTGTCATCTCGGCAAGTAAAGAACCTCTGCCAGTTTGCACCAAGATCCTTTGAAGATTTGCTAATGATTGGTTGTATTTTGGAGTTACAGTTTGATATGGGGTTTTAGTCAGTCTAAGGCAGCGGTTCTTGACTTTCCTCATATTGTGGCGACTGCCAACCATACAATTATTGTTGTAGCTAATTCATAACTTCAGTAAATATTTGTTTTGCGATGGTCGTTAGCGACCTCTGTGAAAGGGTCATTCAACCCCCCAAAAAAATAGTCACGACCCATAGTTTGAAAACCGCTGGTCTAAGGCCAGCTCTCCTCAGTAGCTTGCTATGACATGCATGATATCCTATATGTAATTGCATATACGTTAACTGTACAATAATTTATGTATTAGGTCCATAGTTATTTCAAAGCACAACGATGAAGCAGGGATGGATTTTAAATTGTGACGCATAAATGTAGATTCCTGTGTGGCTTACAGTTTAAAAAGAAATTGTTTCTGTGGATAGTGACAAGTGTTTGGGCTTTCATCACGGATAAATGACGCGGATATATGATTGCGACATGGATAAATGCTTGGATGAAAATGCTTGATTGTTGGTCTTACATTGAAAGGGATTGTATGATTTGTGAAGACACTTCCTAATGGCTGATGCTGAGAAACTGTATATGCAAAGCCCGCTTGTGAGATGGGTAAGTACACTTGTTGCGTTCTTACTTTTTGTGATTCAGTATTATTTGTGCACCAATTTAGTACATTATTATGAGTCCTGGACTCTCACTCAATCACTGAAGAAAAAAGGTTAGAGCTTTTGTATGAAAATGTTACAGAAAAATTATTCTTGCATCAAGAAGAGGAAAAACTTTGACATTCTACACGAGTTAAACATAAGGGAGAAGTGGCTCATAAACAGCATCCTGTCCCCAAAGTTGAAGTATTTTGGCCACTTCAGACGTCAGGGAAGCTTGGAAAAGAAGTTGTTGGAGGGTACAGTTTGTGGAAGGAGAGGCAGGGGTCGACCTCTGTAAAGATGGGTACAGAACATTGAAGATGCATTGGAAATGAAAGCACATGGAGTTGGAGAGCTGGCTAGGGTAAGGAATACTTTCAGGCGTGCCGTGAAGAGAGCAACGTTCTGTAAAGGACTTGATGACGATGATCAGTACATTATAGATTTATTTAAAATGATCTCATTTTTGATCAAGTAAGTAAAGGACCCTTTTCCACGCTTTTAGGCTTATTGGGCATGTAGGGATAGACCTAGATTTTATAGATAAATCTGCAGTCGATGGGTAATGTGGTCAGCACCATGCCAGCTGCCTTTGCTTCCCAGAACTTTACCCGGGACCCATAAAAGGTAAGGTCAACATTGGAGCCAGGGCCATTTTTTGGAAAAGGTCGTCCCCTCGGGTCCTGAAACCACTACCTGTTTGCTTAAGGAGTCTTTAAAAAAATATATATATTTTTGTACCCTACAAGGATTTCCCATTTGGGGGGAGAAATTATTACAGAAGATATTTTTCTTTGTCTGAAATAAAATATTTTGTTTTCAGCTTTTTAACCCCATTGCTACGAGATTTGGTAGGGAATTCCTAGGTAGTTCCTCAGAGGATTGTATAGTATAGGCATGGTTAGGGTCAGTGTTAGTCGATGGTTATTTAACAGTAACCCTACAAGAGTAAAACTGCTATATTCTAGCATGTCATGTGCTGGTGGCTTCCAGCTTGTTTATGATTTATTGTGTCATCAATTCCAATGTGTGTTACCGTAATTCATTCATCTTCATCACTGTAATCTGTTTGCACGCTGTATTATTACTTTGGGACTTTGCCTTCTCGTGAAAATCCTTGTTCTGGCAGCATTTGTGCATCTAGCCCGAACCCTAACCAATGAAAATGCGTACATGGAGATTGTCGCTCCTTTTCAGGGCTCTTCCTTGTCGACACCCCAAGATGGCTCTTTTTAGGGCCCGTCCAAACGATCCCCAATTTGCATCGCACTGCCTTATATCTGCCCAAGACAAATACCAGTTCAAGCCGAACTTTACAGGTCGCTAAGTCGATTATAAAATACAGTGAAGTTCATATTAAAGATGACATTCCAGATATAGATGATCATTTTTGGGTGAACACAAGAAAAACAAGAGTAAACTAACCCTAACACCCTCCCCTATACAATAGTCCCTTCCAGGTAACTGCCTAAGAATTCCCTACGTAATCTCTCAGCCGACGAGATGGTGGGGGAGCTGAAAGTACCAAACATTGAATCAAAAAGATTGTATATTTTGTGTGTGTGTGAGGTTTTATTAAATTAAGTCTTTGTTGTTGTTGGTTTGTCTGGTACAATTTATGTGTTCATTGTTTCCAAAAATCAGGTGGAAACATTTAAGGCCAGTGATGGGCACCCTTTGGAGTATAAGGACCTGTATGAAGGTGTCTTTCTGAATGACGTCATGCAGCAGATGTGAGTCTTTATGTGGTTTGTTTTCATTTTGTTCTTGTTGATACTGTTTGTCTTTGTTTTCTTCCTCTTGCTTTCCACATCTCTGTCTCTCTTTCGTTTAATCTGTACATGGGATCTTACTAGTACACTGTATTGCTTGTTTTTACTATAGACTCGGATGATTTTTACTCTGTTTTCTTCATTTATTCTTCATTTACATTTAGAAGGGCGGTAGGCAGATTGCGATGTTGCTACAACTAGGCTGCGATATCAGTGCCTTTCGGCCCATACATCTTTTTTCTCTCCAGAAAACCTGAAGGAACAACTAAGTACAACAAGTAAACCACTAAAACATATGTATGCAAAAACATAGGTCCTGGCCCAAAGCCAGAGTCCAAATGGAAGAACAACCAGGGTTTAGTCTGTGAACAAAGAAGAAGAAGTTATAAAAAAATAGGATACATGACTAAGTTTAAGAGAGCCACCGTAGTGTGGTGACTAGATGCTTGCCTGCGAATTTGAAGTTTTTTTTTTTTTTCAAACATAACCTTGGCTCTCAGTTTGACACTGCCTCAAATGGGTACTATGTAAAGTCATGGGAAATAAAGGGGACTGGTGTGATGTTGACCACATAAATCACTGAGTGCCTGTTGGTCTATAAAATATAGGTCTTTTACTATATGCCCAGTAAGCCGTCAGGAGGAGGAAAGGGTTCTTTTATTTTAATACTGCTGTATGGCGACTGATATTATTGGATTGGCCTAGCCTTGAGTTCCTAATTGTCCTTTACTTTGAGGTCATGGTTATGTTAGCTTTTTCAGCACTTGTTCAGTTATTACCAACGGACATGCGACTAGCCTTTAAGAATATGTGCAGCACTGACACTAAACATTATAAAAACATCGACAAACTGGGTCTAACACTAAAACCCTTTAGAGAGTGATGAAACCTATGTCACAGGCATTCTCGTTCTCGGAATAACGAAGTTATCTGCTATGGAAATATCTTTATAGTGTATATAAACAGACATTATTTCCGATGTGCCTGTCCGTCCTTGTTCTTTCTTTGTCAGGCACCCATCTTCTGTTTACTTGTATAAGTGCTTACAAAAACGTTGTCATAGCTTTCAGACAGAATGCGAGTCACACTATGGAGGAAAGTGGGAGCTACATCACATATTGTCTAAGATAGCAGTGGTACACTTCTTCTTTTCTTCTTCCTCTTCTTCGTTCACTGGCTGTAAGCTCCGGCGGAAGATCCTGGTTGTTCATCCATTTCGTGCCAGGGCCAGAGTTTTGCATGTATATCCCTTTTACTGGCTTATTTGAGTGCACTTGGTTGTTCCTTGCCTCTCGGGCAGATATACTCCGACTTGGAAGATATTCCCATGCTTGTTGGAGAGACAGTGGGTCTGTTTCTGTTTTCCCCACAATGGGGTCCCGGAATCCACATGGGGAGTGGTACACTGTAGTTGACCTTTATGATGAAGATGGCACAGAATATATAACTGTAATACAAGCCAGCGTTATGAAGGAGTTATTTTATGCCCGTGTCCAATAAGCAATACGACAACACTTGGCTCAGATGCTGTTATCCAAATACTTCTAATGAAAAACTGAAATATGAGTCTTGCAAAATATTCGGTCATGCCAAAAATAATTAAGGTGGAGAAAACGTATGGGAGTCAGGGGCATGTAAAGGAGTGTCAACAGGACAGGTGCGCGGATGCATATAAATCATAGATTGGGAGCCTCAGCACCTTTGCAGATTGTGTGCATGAGGCTTCATTTCTCACGTTCTCTGGTCTTCCCAGCTGACTGACGAGGCAAGGCTCATAGTCAGTCACTGAGAGTGTCTGAAAAAAGAAAAACTGTTACTTCTGTCTGTTTTACCACTTTTTTTAGGGTGGCGTAGACAGGGGGTCACGAGCCTGAGGTTTTAGGGCCGCATGGCTAGTGCCATCACCACAGACTGTGCAGGTTAGGATGTTTAAATTTGTCCAACAGAAAAACTCCCACCACCTTACCAGAAGTTGAACCCAGGTCTCCCGCCTGAAAGCCCGATTGTGTAACTGCTCGGCCAGCTGCTCCTCGCCGAGAACATCAAACCCTGATAAAGCATAAACAGCCATCTTTGTTCCGTCATAGTTGCTGCCATTATCTTTTTTTAACACCCCCCCCCCCCCCCCCTCTCTTACCCTCAGATTTGCATTATGTGGGATTAACATTCAATATTTTCTTTGTCAATTAAGACGAGAAATAGAATTATTAAAAGCTATATAAATCCTATATTGATTTATGGATATGAATAATGGACAGTTAGTGAATTAGTGGAAGCTGCAGAGATGTGGTTTTATAGACGAGTGATGAGAATACCCTGGACAGATAAAAATAATAATGAAGACGTCTTGAAAGAAACTGACTCACGAAGAGAACTGATTGCCCACATCAGAAAAAAGACGATCTACATTCTTTGGTCATGTGATGAGGAGAAAACGAGTACATCGTGACTGTGGGAAAGCTGGAGGGGAGGAGAGGCAGAGGGAGACCGAGAGAACAGATGCTGGACAGTTTGACATCATGGCATGAAAGATCATCTGTTTCAGAGTTGATTGAAAGTACACAAGACAGAATGTTGTAGACATGACTACCAACGCGCACGGCGTGCACTTGAAGAAGAAGAAGAAGGAAATCCTCTCTAGGATTAAAATCACACAGGAAAGCTAGCGTCTAACCGCTACACCACGGTGGCTTATAATGATAATATAAGAGTGCTGAATGACAGCAATATAATGTTTTAAATACTATAAAATGTATAAATAAATGACCCCCCCCCCCCCCCCCCCCCCCCCCCCCCCCCCCCCCACCCCCCCCCCCCCCCCCCCCCCCCCCCCAGAAAAAAATTTACCTTAATAATCATAATTGGTTTGGGGATAAAAGGAAGGGGGGGGGGTGGGGGGCAGATTTTGTGCAGTAAAAAATATGTTTGGGGGGGGGGGCAAGCCCTGAGATTCTGACGCCCCTGACAAAATTGAATGTTATGAAGAAAAATGAGCCACGGAAAGATTGGTGTATGAAATAATACTAGGTGAGGGAAATGGCATAACTTCAAAGAACAGAGAAACTGTCATCTAAATAAAAATAATGATTACGATCGGTCGCTCATTTTGTCCCCTCCTGGTTGCTTCTAAAGGTTTACCATACGATCCTGAGATTTAAACATCTGTCTGGATACCACAAACAAGTTCTTTGGTCATGTGATGAGAAAAGGAGCACTGAAAAATATCGTGACGACTGGAAAGTTCACTGGTAGAAGAGGCAGAGGCAGACCAGAAGAAACGATGGTGGATGGCTTAAGACAGTGGCATGGAGGAGTATCATCAGTGGAGCTGATCCAGAGCACCAGAGACCGAGATCTGTGGAGATGCATGAACGCCTACGCCAGCTGGCAAGGCACTTGATGATGGTGATGATGTCCGGCTATCAGGCAGATGCCAGGCTCATTCTCCTAATAAGTTCAAATTAAGGCACCCATAAAATGCTAAACCAGCCAGATGTAACCTGCAGTCCTGGCAGGTGCTGCATTAATTGAAGATGCCCGGCCCATGGATCACGCAGACATTGTCATTGTCCTTACAGAGATAAGAGGTTCCGAGGATTTTGGAAGCAACGTGTTCACATCACTACTAAGGATACGAGAATTGGGAGTAAAGATCAGCATAGCCAAGTATGAGAAGCACACTGGACGTACACGAAGTCTTGTTAACCAACATAGGACTGGTACTATTAACCGCGCGACGCTGATAAATATGTTTTGAGGGGAATCTGAGCGCCTATGGATGTGTCTGAAGTGCTGTGAAGATCATCGAACTCGTAACTCAACCTGCAGTCCATTGTGGCTACGGACGAATGATTACGCTATGACAAGAATAGCAGACGACGAACAAAAAAGGACAGTAACGAACGAAGGGAAGAAACACAAAATGACACAGTAGGATGACATCAGCCAGCAGAAACGAAAGCACGGACAAACTTCCAAAAGGGGGGAGGGGGGGGAAGAGAAAGTCCAAGGCAGAGAAATGTGAGAGCAAACATTCCCTTAGCCTCATGAAAATGAAGTGTGGAGTCACTGAGGGCAGGGGCGAGCAGTGCAGAGAGTATTGACTCGTTTGAGTTCTGCCTTGGACCGCCTGTCTTCGTTAGAATATAGAATAAAGAAACGGGAAGAGAAAGGGATTTCTGAGTCTAGTTAAAACTGTCGCAGTGTGTGTGATTGGCTGTAATAAAGCAGTTACCAAGATGCGGAGTTTCAGTACATTGCGTTAGGAAAAGTTTTTTTTTTTTTTTAAATCCAGTAACCATGAGTTGTTAACCCTTTGGCTCGGTATTATGGATTTCGCAACCCTTCGGCCTTGATTCCATGATAGCTACCGTAAATCTGGGAGAAATGTGGCTTTTCTGCCTACCCCCGGGAGTGAACCCTGACCACAAGGAGTTCGTCACCCGGTCACCGCGATGTCAGGTTTAACCAACTACGCTAGAGAGCCGGGCTAGGAGAAGTAGTAGAAATGGTTCATTTTCTTCTTCTCCTAGCAGCAGCAGCTAGTAGTGTAGTGGTAGCAGCAGCAGCAGCAGCAGTAGTAGTAGTATGCAAAATCGGTGAACAACAGATCAAATGGTTTGGCCACGTAACAAGATTGGCACAAGACGGGGCACAACAGGACAGTAGTCTTATACAGACACGACAGTAACAAATACAGAGGTCGACCACGCAGAACATGGACCGCAGAAATATCAAAGACACTGAAAAGTACTATAGATAAGCGAATAGAAGTGCCCGTTCTAGAGATTTCATTATGCCATGACGCTGCGAGGCATTACAGTAGTAGTGAAAACGAAGAAGAATCCTGCTATTTACGAGGGGAAGTTAATAAGTAAGTCACAGATGGTTATGGCATGGCAGGAAAATGTAGTTGGTGGTGTCTAAAGGTGTCATTAGGTGACAGCAACATCGAACTTTATGTCTCCGTTGTTAGGTGGCGCTAGGTGTTGCATGTACATTTCCAACACAGAAACAAAATGGCGACTGTACTTACGGAGTGTACCGTGAGAGAACAACGTGCTGATTCATAATGTAAAGTTCTATCGATGCTTCATGATGCAGTTCGAAGAAAACGTCCAGGCTTTCTGTAATCATCTATTTTTGGCGGAATCTATCGTCGCCTGGAGATCCCCTATATCCTTCCAAATAACTTACCGGGCTCGAATTAAATAAGTCTAGGGGAATTATAACGGTCCCTGAGTTCTGGAAAATGGAAAATACAGAAAGTTAAATGAATAGGGTGAATCCCCGAAATTTCCTAAAGAAATTCAGAAAACAACCAAAGTCAAAACTTTGTAAATTTAACTCAATTAAAATTACAAAGAACAATCTCTAGTCTACCTAAGAAGTAAATTTGATACGATGAAATCGATAAAAGTTTCTAAACAACAACTGTATTGATAAAAACAGAGAAACGCAATTTTCAAGTGTCACAAACAAAAAGCAAAATTACTGAATCGGGAGGACCAAAATAAAGCGACTGGAGAATTTTTGCATCAGCGTTATTGGCAAGTCTTGATGTTGAAATGTAAATCCTTTGGAGGGACACTGTACCGGTGTCAAAATAAACAGTTTCAAGTATGCAATCACAACCTTTACGGGATTTTTTTTTTAAACAACGAGATTAAAGGGACTTACTGATTGAGGAAAGAATTTGATGTAATTTGTGTGTTTTGGTTAACGCTGTCAAGCTAAAAAAAGTTCCTTTGTCTTAGAGGTAATTAACGGGCACAGTGGTGTGAAATAGTTTAGAGAAATTTTTGTGTGTTTAAATAAAAAAAACTTTTTAGAGAGGGAGGAGAGTTAGAGATCAGAGAGAGACCCGAGAGAGAGAGACGAGAGAGAGCCGAGTAGAGAGTAGAGATTGAACAAACAGACGTGTTTTCTTCTTCGACTACTCTTATTCTTCTTCTTCATTTGGTTGTCTGTCTGAGCTTCTTCTTCTTTCTTTTTCTTCGAGGCTTCTTCTTCAAAGCCTTCTTCTTCTTCTTTTTTTCTTCTCCGTCCTCAAACTCGCTGACTATAAACTCTGATGGACAATTCTGGTT
This sequence comes from Candidula unifasciata, assembly GCA_905116865.2. Taxonomy (NCBI): domain Eukaryota; kingdom Metazoa; phylum Mollusca; class Gastropoda; order Stylommatophora; family Geomitridae; genus Candidula; species Candidula unifasciata. The sequence goes on from CAJHNH020000020.1 coordinate 103,565, forward strand.
GTTCATCCACTCCTGGACTTTGGTCTTGTTCCAGAACTTGAAATTTGCGTGCACAAACGCTTTACAGATATGACTTATTTGTATGCAGACTGTTGGTTCCTCGTCTGTCATGCCGATTCGATTTCGATCGAGGAAACACGCAAAAGTAGTCTCTTTGTACGACATGCTCGTTGGCAGCAGTGGGTCTACCCCCCCCCCCCTGCACCCTTGCCTCCCCCCCTTGCACCCTTGCCTCCCCCACCACAGACACACACAAGCATGAGGAAAGGAACCCACACGGAGAGAATACCTTCGTTTAAAAGTCGAGATTAAAGGGCCTTTTTCCACGCTCCGATATACCTCGCATGAAAGAATTTGATTAAAATAACAGTGTAAAGGTTTAAGTTTAATTAACGCAACAAAGATCTAAATTAAGAGTTTAATTTGTCTAAAATAGAGGTAATTAACGTAACACAGTGGTCTGAAATAGGGTTTAGTTAAATTAAATTTTGTGTGCTGACAGTTAAATAAAATAAAACTTTTGAGAGAGAGAAAGAGAGAGAGAGAGAGATGGGACAAACAGAAGTGATCATCCACCGACTACTCTATCTCTAGATGATAGCATTTGGTTGTCTGTGTGAGCACAAAAGCACAAGATTATTTCTCGCCGAGGCAGGACAAAGCCAGTGATGACCAAAGAAAAACAAGCGCAAACGAGAGACACAAAAAAAAAAAAAAAAAATGTAGAAAAAAAAAATGTCTTCATTCTTAGGAAAGTAACAGCTCTTCCTCGATTTCTTCCACACACTGGCTCTCATTTTCATCAATTCTAATTTCCTGAATCCTCAATTGACACAATCAGGTTTCACCCCAGCACCAGTTTTCTTTGGTTATTTCTGTCTGTTTTTTTTTTCCACTATCGCTCTCGGTGTATTTCAAGAAGCGGTGGTAAATTAACTGGGCGAATATACTGTTTTCTTGAAACTTGTTATTTATTTGTGTGGCTTTTTTCCCCCACAGAATGTTGGCTTGTCTCTGTGGCTGTGTCACTCAAAATGTTGACTGTTTCTGTAGCTGCTTCACTCAAAATGTTGACTGTTTCTGTAGCTGCTTCACTCAAAATGTTGACTATTTCTGTAGCTGCTTCACTCAAAATGTTGACTGTTTCTGTAGCTGCTTCACTCAAAATGTTGACTGTTTCTGTAGCTGCTTCACTCAAAATGCTGACTGTTTCTGTAGCTGTGTCACTCAAAATGTTGACTATTTCTGTAGCTGCTTCACTCAAAATGTTGACTGTTTCTGTAGCTGCTTCACTCAAAATGCTGACTGTTTCTGTAGCTGTGTCACTCAAAATGTTGACTGTTTCTGTAGCTGCTTCACTCAAAATATTGACTGTTTCTGTAGCTGCTTCACTCTTAATGTTGACTGTTTCTGTAGCTGTCACACTCAAAATGTTGACTGTTTCTGTAGCTGTGTCACTCAAAATGTTGACTGTTTCTGTAGCTGTGTCACTCAAAATGTTGACTGTTTCTGTAGCTGTGTCACTCAAAATATTGACTGTTTCTGTAGCTGCTTCACTCAAAATGTTGAATGCATCTGTGTCACTCAAATTTTGACTGTTTCTGTAGATGCTTCATAGTGGATTTTGTCTCCTATCCGTTTCACCCACCAAGTGTCAACTGGTCAATAAAAATATAATATAGGTCTAGCCCTGTATTCCCAATACGCATAAAGGCGTGGAAAAGAGACCTCTACTTTGCTCATCCGTTTCACACAAAATTTTAAGTTTTTCCCTGTCTGTTTCATGCAGAATGTTTTTTTATTTATGTAGCTGTTCTACAAAAAATGTTGGTTTGTTTATCTTATTTCTGTACCTTGTTCACACTGAATGTTATCTTGTGTTTGTGACTGTTTCACGCAGAATGTTGGTTGCATCTTTAGCCAGGCTGGGTTATGTTACGCTCTCAACACTAGTGTTTCTTAATCGACTTTTACTGCATGCATGATGCGTTGATTCCATTATCTCTTTTCTCTCTCTCTCCTCCCCCCCCCCCCCAGTAGTACACTGACAAATTATTACCTTTGTATCAAACGACATATCTGTTAAGGGGTATCCAGGTCTGTATTTGCCCTTCCTAAGGTAGGCCTCCGGCGACAGAACACGGGGAGGTTGAATCTTCAATTCTGAGCGACACTTCAGCGATATGTTTATGGAGTACAACCATTGATGTCTTGGAACCATTTCGTCACTAGTCCCCTCTAGACCTACTGCCAGACTATAAGCACATAGAGATTTGAAACGCTACTTGTCCTTTATATGACGTTGGAGAACCAATCCGAGCACTTATTAATGTGTTGGCTGTCTCCCCCCTCCCCCAAGGCAGTTTTAAGTTAAGTAGTTTGCTCTTGCCTGTGCACTTTTGGTTGTCAATACCACTGTCGAAATCAACGCAGTGCTGTCTAACACCAGATCGTCCGCAACTGCAATAGAACCTGGCACTTCGGAATTACAAAGCGCGTTCGTAACACCTACACCGACAAAGAGATAGATAGCTGACTGACTTTGTTCTGGCAAGATGTCTGACCACATTGCCTGCCCTGTCTACAGATTGAATGCCAAGGGGTAAGTCTGTGGATATTTCTGGTCTCACCATTTGTAGTTCTGTCTGATGTAAAGAGCCCGGCAGCTTTCTTCCGGCCTGCTCTAGGAGCGTGCTTGGGACAATAGAAACTGGTTGTCTTGCGCTCATAGTGGCGTGCATCGCTTCATAAGCCTCAGATAAGATACTTCTTCTCCTTCGCGTTTACCTACTGTAAACTTCAGCGGAAAGTCCTGGTTGTTCGTCCACTTATGGACTTAAGCCCATATCTGGTGAGAATTATTCAACTGGTAGTGAGCTGAGGGTCTTGACGATTTTCAACGGGGTGGGGGGGGGGGGGAGTGGGGGCTGAAAAATAAACGGTCTTTGGATAATTTTAGTGAAATGGTTCTACCATTTAACTAGACCGCAGCAGACCGTAGACTACAACAAGCTATGCCGTAGAGACCAACGGAACCATGTAGAATAAGGACAGAGAGAATAAAGACATTGGCCCCCCGTGTGGGTTCCGGGGCCCCATTGTGGGGAAAACAAGAATAGACCCACTGCCTCCTTGGAAGCATGTCTTAAGAGTCGACTAATTGGGGAGCTTCCTTTGAAGTCGGAGTGCATCTGCCGGAGAGGTAAGGAACCAACAGTCTGTATTCAAGAGAATGAGATCTGTAAAACATGTTGCACATGCAACACTCAGGTTCTGGAGCAGGACTGCAGTTCAGTAGTGGACGAGCAACCAAAACCTTCTGCCAGAGTTTACAGCTGGTGAACGCGAAGAAGAAGAAGAATAAAGACATTGGGAATTCCCATGTACGAAGCGCACAAACGGACCTTCTCCCGCAAATTAGTATTTCACTTCAACACCTCAGGGTCCAAGAAGGCAAAGTTAAGATGATAATGAACCCACGTGAGGCAGGTTAAGAACCGACATTTGAACATTCACATAAAGCGAATCATCCCTGCCTTGAGCAGCAAGCACAATTTCAGTCCCTACAGTATCAGTAGCAGTTTTATTATATGTCCACTTTGCCTTTCCTTTGAGTGTTAAATCTCGACCAGATCGACTTGTCGTCTCCCACTGTACCGTTCTCTTCAGGCACCATCATCATCATTCGCCCTACCGATTGGTCTGGGCGCTGATGCCTCTCAGCCTTCCACATCCTGCAGTCATCAGAAATCTTGTCATCTTCTACACCCCCCTCCCCCTTCAGATCTTCCCAGTGGTCATGGCATATTTCAGTTGCCTTCACTTCATCCACTGATGATCTGTTTGTGCTTCCCCACTGTCCACTCGCACCCGGGGAGCACTGACCACATCAAGCTTGACACACGCAAAATGTCCTGTTTGGGTTTCGTGGCCCTCTTTTTTCGCGGGGGGTCCATCACAAGCATGCCGTAAAAGTCTATTAATTAGGAGTGTTTCCTAAGTCAGGGTGCATCTGCCTGAAAGGCGAGGAATCAGCAGTCAGCTTAGAAATAAACCATCATCATCATCAAGTGCCTTGCCAGCTGGCGTAGGCGTTCATGCTTCGTCACAGATCTCGGTCTTTGGTGTTCTTGATCAATTCTACTGATGATATCCCTCTATGCCACTGTCTTAAGCCATCCACTATCATTTCTCTTAGTCTGCCTCTTCTACCAGTGATCTTTCCAGTCGTCACGGTATTTTCTTATGCTCCTTTTCTCATCACATGACCAAGGAACTTTGTTTGTCTTCGTCTCATTGTTGTATATAATGTTCTACTTTCATTAGCCATTTTCAGGCATTCAATGTTGATTATTCTGACAGTCCAAGGTATTCTTAACATTTTTCTCAAGAACCACATATCAGTTGCCTCAACTCTTCTTAATTTGTTTAGATTTAGAAGTAAACCAGATCTGTAAAATGGATGTACACGCCAAAACTCAAGTCTGGAACAAGACTAAAGACCAGAAGTGGACGCGTCACCTAAACTTCCCGCCGGAGTTTACACTTGGTGAACTCGAAAAGGTAGAAGAGTGCATCAGATTGCCACTAAGTGCTCCAGTAGGCAGCTAATATGCTTGCTTGTTCATTTCCCTGAACGCCGGGAAGATGATAAAAGTCACTGTGTTTAAAAAAAAAGGGGAGGGGAGGGGGGGGGGGCACACAGACAAATTACGAGCGAAACTAAATAAGCTTGTCACTAGAAGCTCGGCCTCCAGACACGACAAAGCGGATCTGATCTTGTGATAAATTTCTCATTAACAGGATAAAATGACTCGCATGTCGTGTCAACATCATATCCAGATATAACTCAATCTGGCTTTTCTGTGTTCAGCGTTTGCCTTCGCCCTTGAAAAAGGTAGTTGGTAAGCTGTGTTGTTGTTTACAGCTAGGCTGCAGTATCTGCTCGTTTATGCTCAACACATCCGATTTCAGCGGACCCCTAATTATTCGCCTTTAACATGTTAAGGTCATTGTGTCAGTTCTCACCCCCCCCCCCCCAAACTAGGGCTCCCAAACACACACGTGGAGCTTTTGTAACATACAGAAGGGGTCTGGGTCAAACAAACGTTAGGCTCCCCACAGAAAGTAGGTCACGTTTCATTGATAACTTTCTTGTACTGGTCTAACCTGCAGGACGTTATGGGTATGCCGCTCTGTTGTTTGCTTTCTAGGATGTCTTGCATTTACTTTTTTATTCCGGGAACGACAGTGCCTGTGACATAGGTTTCATCAGTCTCTATAGCGGTTTTGTGTTATACCCAGTCTGTCGATTTTTTTGTAGTGTTAAAGGCGCTGGAGTTCTGAAATTATTGAAGACGCGATATCAGCGGGGTGGGGAGGGGGGGGGGGGGACACACCCCCGTCACCTTGTGCTAAGATCGGGTGGCTCAAGGTCGACCAATCAGAAGTGAGCTAGGCTGAAGGTTGACCAATCAGAAGTGAGCTTGTGTGTATTTGGGCGGTCCGTGGGAAGAGTAATGTTACTATTAAAGGGGTCTATTGTAGTTACGGGGTTGTGTAAGCAGTTACTGCGATCCTTTACAAAACCAAGGCAGACATTTGCACGAATTCAGATAATGAATCATCTCCGCTCCTTGAGACATGTTGGGCGTGTGGTAAGAAAGTAAATCAATCGCTTCCACGGCATCAGTATCTTAGACATATGTCATCATCATGTGGCAGGTCGTTTGCAGAACCTCGCTTCTATTCGGATCCACCTGAAAGAAACTCTGTCTCTCAGCTCTCTCCCCTCACGTACTTTCATATCCAAATAGTCACTTATATCCTGTGCCCATCTTTCGTGTCGGCCTCCTGTCCCTCCTTTCTGTTACCATGTCTTCTGCGGCTATGTTTTCCAATCCGTCGTGGCGCTTGGTGTGATTAAAATATTTCAGCTTCCGAGACAAGATGCTGTTTATTAGCCAATCTTCCTTGATATTCAGATATTTTAAAATGTCAGTATTTCTTGTTTTTTTCCCCCATGGTATTCTGATATTCTTTCTGTAGTATTTGAGCTCACAAGCCCCTATAAGGTATTCTGTTTGATTCTTTCTCTGAGCGATTTGATCTAATCCACAAGGGTCCCCTATGTTTTTCAAGGTTTTTCTTTAAGCTTAGTTGAGTTTCCTACTGGGGAGATAGTCCAGCTCCGACATATGTTGGCAGAAAGTTCAGCACGAAGAATCGTTTCCATGCTAATTTTCAGTGTAGTTTGACATAGTTGTGCTAGACCAGTTGGTTCCACAGAAAATCTTTTTCGTAGTTATATGTTCAGAAATTAATCGTTACAGTGCTAGAACCCAAAATTAGAAAAACGACACTCTGTGTGTAGAATATGGTCAGTATCATCATGCCTACCGCCTTTACTTTCCTGATCAACTCCTGACACTCACTTTAGGCAGCCTGGATATGGGTGTCCACATCAATTTAAAAAAAATGTCCCTGCCTGGGTTCCGGAACGAATTTTTTAGATAACAAAGAAAAGGCGTGCAGTGTCTTGACAAGGCGACTATTTCAGGACTTGCTGAAATGAAATATTTTGGGCTGAAAGGCGCATTTATCGCAGCCTGGCTGTAAACCACAACATGGCGTAAGAATCGCTTTATAAGAGGGATTGCAGAAGAAGAAATAAATGATAAATGGGATGCTTAGAGTAATGATACCATCGGAATTGTAACGCGTCGCTGGCTGCAGAAGATGAGGACGGAGCGCGCATGAGTATGGGCCGAGTGCTGTGATGTCGATTCTTCTTCTTCGCGCTCACCAGCTGTAAACTCTGGCGGAAGGTTCTGGTTGTTCATCCACTTCTGGACTGACCGCCGTGTTTCCGAACCTGAGTGTTGCGTGTGCATCCTTTTTACAGATCTGACTCATTTGTATGCAGACTGCTGGTTCCTTGCCTCTTAGGCAGATGCAATCAGCCTTCGAAGGAAGCTCCTAATTAGTTAACTCTTATGACATGCTTGTGGGTAGGTAATGGGTCTGTTCTTGTTTTTCCCACAATAGGGCCCCGGAACCGACACGGGGAATCTCGAATTCTGGACTCAGCTCTGTGGTGATTGTAGCATATGACAAACAGTCCAGTAGACGAGCGTGCCAGTCATGCGACCTTGGGCTCCCAATAGAATGATGTGTGTTAACTGGTGATTGATCTATCGCCACTCATGAACCTAATTATACGGTATCGACTATTCTGTAATAGCGTTAGCTTCCGGTTTTCTGCGTCCTGGTGTTCTCCCAACATGCAACCACCTCTATCTTCTGTTGCGATTTCTACAGACACGTACACTGGTACCTTGGGTCACGAACTTAATTAGTTCATTGACTCAGTTCGCGAACCAAAATGTTTGCCTTCCGAAAAAAAATTGTCATATTCAAATTAGTGCAGATCCAATTAGTCAGTCCATTGGCCGGGCCTAGAAACATCGTTTTCTGACTTGTTAAAAATGGATTTATGTGTAGCACAATTATGTAATTCAAAATATACAGGTATTACAAACCGGAGTACAGCTGATGGTGTTCGCCATTCGAAAACATGGCGCCGATGCATTGTTGGCGGGTCGAGTGAAAATGTGTTCGGAAATTGTGTTCGTGGGCCCATTTGTTCGTGGCAAGTATACCACTGTATTCATGAGCCGAGGTATACAGTTATGTATATATGTATATGTGTATATATATGTGTGTGTGTATGAGCCTGGGAACGCATATTGGGAGGACCCATCTATTTAGAAAAATCAGCTTAACGACCGAAACATTTGTTAAAATATGAATTTCGCTGTGTCCTAAGGTTTTCTATGCTTCTTTCGTTTAATGTTGCGTTTTCCCACAGTGTGCCAGTGGCAGGGAGATCTCTCGTGCGTGTCATGGGTGTTGTTTGTGCAAGGGGAGGAGCGATTGGGTTCTTGAAGAAAAAAAGATAAATTTGAAAAACAACGTTAACTATTTGCTAAATAGGTTAATATCTGAGGTGGAGGTTTGTTATAAGATGACTTACTTCTTTCTATACACATCGTGCGAAAAAGTGACTGGTCTTCGTTCGACGAGGTCGACCACTGTCTTCCAGACTCTTCTGTGTCAGCGACTTTTGTTTCAGGAACGGGTTGTTGTGGGTAGCTCAGGCGCAGCAGGCGCATGTGTTTAAGGAAGAAGTACTGCATCCCTCTTCGTTTTCCAACATGCATGTCGTGTTAGTCGACTATTATGCGTGCTTTCGTCAGTCGGAGTGCATCTCCGTGAAGGCACGGAACTAACTGTCTACATACAAATAAGCCAGTTCTGTACAACGAATGTGCACGAAAAACTCAGTTCTGGAACAATGGTAAAGGCCCAGAAGTGAACGAATAACCAGAACTTTCCGCTGCAGTTTACAGCTGGCGAACCTGAAGGAGGAGGAAGAGAAGGTATATCCTCCAACAGGGATGAAATATAGGACAGAAACGGTTTACTGCAGTACCTCGACTAGACTCCAACCTTGTCAGGGTGGGTACAGAGGCATAATTGGGTGTAATAAGTTTATTGTTGTTGTTATTGATTAACCCAGTCGGGTGGCTAGCGGCTTTGATGTGAATGACACATCGGTTAGTCAGTTATTCCTTCGTTGTTATCGCGCCAACATTGTGTTTGCTTGTTGCCGTCGGGTATCGTGGGGTTAATGCAGATGTTAGAAGGGGTGATTTATATATATATTCCGAGAGAGAGAAAGAGATTCAGAGAGAGAGAGAGAGAGAGAGAGAGAGAAAACACACTAACCCTCTCTACATGGTCGTAAATTGGGCACACAGGCCCTTGCTTCATTCGGTCTTTTAAAACGATCAGCTTAAATACTACAATTGGGAGAGGAATGGATGTCCAGGAGGATGGAGGATTAAAGAATAGAAAGAAAGGAGGGAGGAGGTAGGAGGAGTGAGTTCGTTTTATATCCATACCCTATGTCACTGTTGCTACGGAAGGCATTAATGAGTGGTCTCCGTTGCTGCGGGTCTGCTACTTTTCTGAAGAACTCATTTGTAGATTATAATTTATTGATAGTGATTGATTGATTGCGTGATTATAAATAGTCGATTTTGATTGATTTAAAGTAATTGGTTGCTTTAGTTGACTGTGGTTAATTGGTTGAATTCAGGTGCCGCATCCCCCCGCCACTCCTCCGTTAATAATGAGCAAATAAGCTATTTGTAACGAAAGAAGAAGTTACATTGGTGCTACACAAATGTGATTTTATACCACATCTGGCAGTCAGATGTAGGGGGAACAACCGACATCTCGTAGACATTTTTAGACAAACTGTCAGTATTCTTTGGCCATCGTATTAGAGGAGAAAAGGAAAAGATCTTGTTGTTGTTGTTGTTGTTGTTGTTGTTGTTGTTGTTGTTGTTGTTGTTGTTGTTGTTGTTGTTCTTCTTCTTCTTCTTCTTCTTCTATTTCTGTTTCTTCTTCTTCTTCTTCTTCTTCTTCTTCTTCTTCTTCTTCTTCTTCTTCTTCTTCTTCTTCTTCTTCTTCTTCTTCTTCTTCTTTTTCTTATTCTTCTCTTCCTCGCCCCTCTCATCCCCTTTGCTTCTTCTTCTATTATTCGTCTCTGTCTTTGTCATCATCGGTCCAACAACACCACACGCTCATACAGTCATAGCTATAGTGTCTTGTAGTAACTGGAAGGAGAAACGAAGACAGAGGTAGGTTTTTCTCTGTGATGATGATGATGATGATTTCCGTACTTACTGCACATTGAGAACACATGAGTCCACTGTGGGGCATCCATCTCCTTAATCCACAGAGACTGTATGCCTCAGCATGGAGCACTCATTCCACTTCGTCCATCAGTACCCATTGACACTGGTGCCCATTTCACCCTGGAGTTCCCCGCCCCCCTACTGACGGTTTCAAAAACGAAAACAGACGCATCAGGGAATTCGCAGCTTGTCCTTTGTCATTATTCAGATCACATATAAATGTCTGGCCCCGTTGATGCATCGCTCGGAATATCTGTGGTCACACATACAGTTGCATCGTTAATTCCTTTCTTTGCCCCGCCTAGGAATGTTATATTTCATTGTTATCTCTTCTCCTAAGGTTAAAAAGCTTATATATGCTTGGGTTTGTCGTTATTGTCGGAATTTAGACCTACCAGTTCCTAATCTCCAGACTGCTTTATTGATTTCGTTCTTTTCTGCTCAGGGATAAAAGTTGTAGGGGAACTCTGAAGCCTTTGAAGTGCGATGTTTTCCATAATTACTCCTTTCTTGTCCTTTTGGTGCCAGCTAATTTCCTCGGGAAGAATAATTTCTCACGAGAGGTTTCTGTCATGGTAATAATAAAACATAAAATGCGTTTTTTTTAGTTACACTGAAGGCGAATTCACATTGAAGCGATGTTTCCTGATAGTGAGGTTTAAATAATGCGTATGTAGATACGGGCTGGGTTTCCAGGGAGTCTCGCTAATGTCCTGCAATGATTGATTTTCCATAAGTGTATTTAGTGGAGTTTTGTGTGTGTAGTTAAGCCGGTATTCAATGTGAGCTCACGAAAGTAAAAGTGTGGACTCCCTGAAGTTACTAGCGTAACTGTTGAAAACTGCATTTACAAAACAGCTTGAATATAGATTATCGATGCGTAACTTATTGTTATTGTTATGATTATTACCACTACTACTACTATTATTATTATTCCTGTCCTCATTCTCTAACCCTTGCTAATCTTTGTATTTTGCCAGGGGGAAGTTGATTCTCTTCACATGTTATTTGTAGACCTTAGCTTTACGCTCCATCCATCCCCTGACCTGTAGTTTCAAGCTTCACATTCATCCACTCATCCATAGTTTCAAGCTCCATCCATCCCCTGACCCGTAGTTTCAAGCTCTATCCATCCCCTGACCTGTAGTTTCAAGCTTCACATTCATCCACTTATCCATAGTTTCAAGCTCTATCCATCCCCTGACCTGTAGTTTCAAGCTCCATCCATCCCCTGACCTGTAGTTTCAAGCTCTATCCATCCCCTGACCTGTAGTTTCAAGCTTCACATTCATCCACTCATCCATAGTTTCAAGCTCCATCCATCCCCTGACCTGTAGTTTCAAGCTCCATCCATTCCCTGACCCGTAGTTTCAAGCTCTATCCATCCCCTGACCTGTAGTTTCAAGCTCTATCCATCCCCTGACCTGTACTTTCAGGCTCCATATCCTGACCCGTAGCTTTAAGCTCCATTCACTCACCCGTAGTTTCAAGCTCCATCCATCCCCTGACCTGTAGCTTCAAGCTCTATCCATCCCCTGACCTGTAGCTTCAAGCTCTATCCATCCCCTGACCTGTAGCTTCAAGCTCTATCCATCCACTCACTTGTAGCTTTAAGCTCCATCCATCGCCTGAACTGTAGCTTCAAGCTCTATCCATCCACTCACTTGTAGCTTTAAGCTCCATCCATCCCCTGACCTGTAGCTTCAAGCTCCATCCATCCACTCACTTGTAGCTTTAAGCTCCATCCATCCACTCACTTGTAGCTTTAAGCTCCATCCATCCCCTGAACTGTAGCTTCAAGCTCCATTCATCCACTTACCCGTAGTTTCAGGCTCCATCCATCCACTCACCTGTAGCTTCAAGCTCAACCCATCCACTCACCCGTAGCTTCAAGCTCTATACATTCACTCACTCGTATCTTCAAGCTGCATCCATCCCCTGACCTGTAACTTCAAGTTCCATCCATCCACTCACCCTCTAGCTTCAAGCTCCATCCATCCCCTGACCCGTACATTCATGGAATACACTGAAAACCCGTACACCTGCAGATATTGGTGCATCCGGTGTGTCTCTGGGCTCTGAGCGCCACAGGAGACTCGGAAAGTGGGGAAAGGGGGGGGGGGGGAGAGACAGGACGAGTAATTAACCAGATGACAACGAGTACCATCAGTGTAGAGACTCAGGTGGCTGTTGAGCAGAAGACGGAGCTAAAATAGGCTTTGTCCTGAATGCTGTGACGTTGAGTCGTTACCCAGACGAACCCAGATCCTTGCATCAGACATCTTGGTCTGAGTACCTGGATGTTTCCTAGGCTCTGTTTCCCTCTTTCGACAGCAAAATTATCTATTCTGCATCTTGTCCGCTAACTCACCGAACACTTTTCGATATTGTCCGAACACTGCCCGAAGAAGTTTTGGCAGGATTAGTCCTAATTTATTCTGTTTCGGTTGGGTTTGTTTAATGTGGGAGATATGTCTAGCCATTCATTAGTTTTTGGTAGTGTGTGCCGGTGTAAGTGTCCGGCGAATGTCATTGATGCGGCTAGACGACAGATCTAATGGTTTTCTTTCTTTCTCTCGTCATGTTTTCTGTTAAGTGTGTGTGCTGACCTATTCTTTTTTTTTGTTTGCTTCCATTCTTTTTCTGCCTTGTCATCTTCCCGTCTTCTGCCTGTTGTTTTCTTTCTTTTTTTTCTTTCTCCACAATTTCTTATCGTTTAAAAACGTGTTTGTTGTAATGCTTTTGATGTGTAGCGTATTAAACTGTTCGAAAAGAAAGGGAAAAGGGGGGGGGGGGGGTTAAGAAACGCATAGTTTTATCTAATTGTGCAATCGTGTTAGTTGACCAGAAAGCCCATACGGCTAAAAACTACCGATTACCCAAATGAAAAAAAAAAAATCTATCGCTTGATTGGTTCAAACCCTAAGATATTTTTGTAGGCAGTTTCACCCAGATTTCGAATGTCAAAATTATTTGCCTTTCAAAAGTGATGTGTTTTCTCTCTCTCTAAAATAGTTATATTTCTGTCTTTCCTGCTGCCAATATTAAAGACATTTCAAATAGCCGTTGGGTTTACCATAGCAGCAGAGAAATCACAGCGTGTGGGCACAGTCTGAGAAAATTGACATCATTATTGGCTGGATACAACTACCAGCTCTTAACTCCGGGGTAGAAAGTGGATACTTATGGAACAGATAAAAGGGAGAAGACGTAAGACAAGGATGTTTTTTCTTAGCGAATCCCTTCTCAATCAGCAGCGAACTAATTGATTAGGAGATAGATCAAACGGTAGCCCGGTATTATGAGTTGAAAAACGATCTGCTTTGTGAAAATAACACTGTTGGTAGCGGAAACTCACAAGATCTGTTGGATATTATGTTGTTGTTGCTGCTGCTGCTTCTTCTTCTTCTTCTTCTTCTTCTTCTTCTTCTTCTTCTTCTTCTTCTTCTTCTTCTTCTTCTTCTTCTTCTTCTTCTTCTTCTTCTTCCTTCCTTCCTTCTTCTTCTTCCTTCCTTCCTTCTTCTTCTTCATCTTTTTCTTCTTCTTCTTCTTCTTTATCATCACCATCATCATCATCATGTGGCTTACTGTCGATTGCTCTATTCTTTTGCATCCTGTGCGGGTTTTTTAAATCATGTATGAAATCCGGCGCTAGCCTTTAACCTCTTCGATTACGTTCATCTTATCGGCTCCGTCGCATGTCCTCACCTCCGCATCCAGTTTGTTTCCCATTTCAATGCCTGTTAGGTTATTGTTCGGCTCAAAATGTATTCAGTATATATCGTCATCGCCTTTCTTATAAATAATTTTTATTACCGGTGTAGAGGATTAAGAAACCAATAATTGAATTCTAGAAAACAGAATCGGCACAAGGTGGGTTATGTGGTTAACACGGCACAGCCCTCGTTTATTTCCTCCGACATTACCTGGTACCTGGGAGTCAAGGTCAGTTTTAAAGGGGGGAAAAATTCGCCTTAATACCGAATTGAACCCAAGACCGCCGGGCCAGTAGGCTAACGTCTAGCCACTAGTTATCGCGTTTTGTTTGTTTGTAAATCAGTTTTGATACTGTAAGCTTGTGTGCAGTGGCGTTCTAATAATCAAATTGTTATCAGAAATGAGGAGGATGGTTAAACGTCTTCCCTTCTACCGTGGATTAGTCACTAGCGGTCACTATGACCGTTAACGCATTGCTAGTTCTCCTAGCGCATTACACGTCCCAAAAGGCTTTGTGAGTTGCCTTCCAACAACATGCACCAGGGACTGTTTGTCTGGCACCAGCCTGGATCGTTGAGTACTTTGTCCAAAACAATCAGCTGACGTCGGGGCCCTGTACGGGATTGGTTGTCTCTAGGAGCGGGTGAGTCTAACAATGGCTGGCGGTTGTTTCAGGGTCTGCCTGGCGAGGAGCAAGGCAGTTGTTGCACTTGTGTCTGCAGGGAAAACACCAGAGTATGGCTAGACAGCTTTACAAGGACGCCAGCACAAAAGGGTGAAATAAACATGGCGGCTAAACAGACTTCGTCAGCAAACAAACAAGAAATGAAGCTAAACAAGGACGGGCGCTACTGTAACTGTCTCAACCTTGCATGGGCGTCACTATAGTTCAAGTTCAGTTTTTGTGTCCTCCTCGATCAGACCTTATCTTTATGTTGGTTCATCCACAGTTCACACCTTCTTCCTTCCTGGCGCGGTGGCTAGATCTGATAGAATATCACGGAAAGTAAAGGCGACCGGTGAGATGCGTACTAGTTCACCCACAGAACGTCGATTGGTCTGTAAAAATACTAGTCTTGCGTCATATGCAGATGCGTCACTGGCGTAAAAAGGCTTTTTGTTTTTTAAATGCATTATTATTCTCCCTATATGGATAGAATAAGTCCCATAATAGATACTGCAGTTGGAGTCTGGAACGATGGTTCTTCACGTGTCCTCGGCCCAAACCTATGCAATGAGGTGACTAGATCACTTCTTCATTGCCTTTCCTTCTTCTTCTCTTCTTCTTCTTCTTCTTCTTCTTCTTCTTCTTCTTCTTCTTCTTCTTCTTCTTCTTCTTCTTCTTCGTCTTCTTCGTTGCCTTTCCTTCTTTTTCTTCTTCTTCTTCTTCTTCTTCTTCTTCTTCTTCTTCTTCTTCTTCTTCTTCTTCTTCTTCTTCTTCTTCTTCGTCTTCTTCGTTGCCTTTCCTCCTCCTTCTTCTTCTTCTTCTTCTTCTTCTTCTTTCTTCTTCTTCTTCTTCTTCTTCTTCTTCTTCTTCTTCTTCTTCTTCTTTTTCTTCTTCTTCTTCTTCTTCTTCTTCTTCTTCTTCTTCTTCTTCTTCTTCTTCTTCTTCTTCTTCTTCTTCTTCTTCTTCTTCTTCTTCTTCTTCTTCTTCTTCTTCTTCTTCTTCTTCGTCTTCTTCGATCCTTCTGCCAAAAAGCTTATATCAGGAGACAGGTAGCCTTTATGAAAGCTATCGCGCAGTCCATATCCTCTCGTGTGCAATACAGTTTTTTTTTTTATTGAGGTTGGATGAGGCCACATTTCGTCTCTGTTGTCAGCATACAGTTAACAGTGTTGGAGCACATGCTCGGCATTTTCGGGTGCCACGCTGCAGGGAAACGTCTCCGTGTTTCCTACACCAAAATGTTTGAACATTTGTTGACGAAATCTGTGTGTGTCCTGTCCTTAGTCTAAATATAATAATAATAATACAGAGTCCCTCTCTAGAAGGGCGAGAATCTTGTGTGTGTATCTAGCCACCTTTCTTGGATGCTAGATTGTATTAATGTTTTCGTCTCTTGGTGGGTTAGGTCACTATTTGGTTGTACCATGTCACTGCCGCTTTTGGCAAAACTATCCGCTATTTCATTGCCTTTCAAGCCACAGTGACCTGGAATCCGCTCCATTACAGACTGTTCTACTGAAAAAGCCTACTTGAATCAGCTGTTGCTTTCGTCATCATCATCAGTTCTCGTTATGCCTAGTGGCACATGAGGCTTCAGAGAGGACTTCCCATGCTTTCCTGTCCTGTGCAATCTTCAGTGCAGTTTTCTATGTCAAAGATACCGCACTCAGGTCACTTTCCATCGTTCGTCTCCATGTTGTTTTTAGGCGCCCCTGTTTTCTCTTTCCCTCTGGTGTCCACGTGAGAACTGTTTTAGCAGGTATATCAGAGTTCATTCTCATAACGTGACCAAGCCATTTCCATCTTCTCTTGGTAATCATACTGTCTAAAGTTTCTTGGTTTGTGACTTGAAGTAGTTTAGTGTTTGAGATTGTGTCTGGCCAGAAAATTTTGATAATTCTACTTAGACATGTGTGGTGGAAGATGGACAGCTTGTGTGCATCCTTTTTGGGCATTCTCCAGCATTCCTCTCCATAAAGAAGAACTGGCAAAATGAAGCTCTTGTAGAGTCAGAGTTTCGTTCCTCTGAAGTAATTGTTGGATTTCCAGATTTGCCTCATCCTTCCAAAAGCAACTCTAGCTTTGTTCTGACGTGACTGTATGTTCTGTTCGGTCCCTCCCGGTAGGGACACCACACTGCCAAGATATGTGAAATGTAGCTGTTGCTTCAAGTCTACAAGAATCCCACACAATCTCTCCTAACGTTCATTCATTTTCATGGCTTCAGGCGTATTGTGCTTCATATTGTGTTAGTAAAAAAAGTAAAGCACTCCCTTTCCACCTTTCAGACGTATTAGGCGTATAGAGCTAGATCTGTATTTTATAGACCAAGCGGTACTCCATGGGTGATATGATCAACATCAAGTCGGCCGCCTTTATTTCCCAGGACAAAATGGTATCCATAAAAGGCTGAGTTCAACCCGGGAGCCAGGGTCATATCTGGGAACAGTCCGGCAATGAGAGTCCTGAACTGTGGTGCTTGACCAATCAGCACTTGGTCGCAGCTGTGTTCAACATTACGCTGGCCGGCTTTACTTTCAGCGACTTTACCTATTACCCATGTAACGCTAGGTCGAGTTAGGGTTATTGAAGAAAATCAGGCTCCATTTATATTTGAACCCATGGACTTGGAATCTGCAGGCGACCGTCTAGCCATACTACTGTAAAGAGAGAAAAACATTTTTGGATGATGATTGAGATGTGTGTTTGAGAGAGAGAAGAGAGAGAGGAGAGAGAGAGAGAGGGAGAGAGAGAGAGAGAGAGAGAGAGATGAACCCAGCATATGGTGTAAATGAATACAAGATGCGCTAGAACAGTGGTTCTTAACCTTCCTAACGCAGCGACCCTATAAGTTCCTCATATGATGACGACCCGCCAACCATACCATTTTTTTTTTTTTTTGCTTCTTTATAACTTCAGTGAATATGTGTTTTCCGATGATCTTTGGCGACCCTTATGAAAGGTTCTTTCGACCCCTGTGACAGGGTCGTTTGACCCACAAAATGGGACGCGACCCACAGGTTGAGAACCGCTGCATTAGAATATGTGGCAGTGTTAGCCAGTAAATAAAACAGCTTTTGGAAACCTAATCAATGGAGGACGTGTACATCTCTCTCTCTCCCCTATCTCTCACTCTCTATCTCTCTCACTTTCTCGCCATCTCTCTCACTCCTCGCCATCTCTCTATCCATCTCTCTCTCGCCATCTCTCTCTCTCTCTCTCTCTCTCTCTCTCTCTCTCTCTCTCTCTCTCTCGCCATCTCTCTCTATTCACCTTTCTCTCTCTCGCACAATTTATTTCTAGCTGACTTCTATCTTCTCCCCTTTTATTTTCCGCTCTCATCCTTTTCTCCCTCCCCTCCCACTTCGCCATGTCTCCTCATATTTCTCTCCTCTCTGTATGTCTCTCCGCCCTTCTCTCTCTCTCTCTCTCTCTCTCTCTCTCTCTCTCTCTCTCTCTCTCTCTCTCTGTTTTTTCCACACACCGCGGAAATATAAAACAATATATTTTATTTATAGTGAAATGGATGATAAATTATTGCTACCGAGGCTATCAAGGATTATAGCAGTCCTAGAATTGCA
Source organism: Candidula unifasciata (assembly GCA_905116865.2). Classification (NCBI taxonomy): domain Eukaryota; kingdom Metazoa; phylum Mollusca; class Gastropoda; order Stylommatophora; family Geomitridae; genus Candidula; species Candidula unifasciata. Next base: position 121,297 of record CAJHNH020000020.1, read on the forward strand.
GCGAAAGAGCTAGGAGAAAAAAAAACGGGGGGGGGGGGGGGGCACACACACACACACTTCCTAACAAACAACGAGAGTGAACACATCAAATAATAGGGCAGGAATTAACTAGAGACAAAGAACTGAGAAAAGGTTTTGCCATTTTTCTTTCAAGGCAGAGCATTCAGTCTAAAAATTGGTAACCCGAATAACATGGAGGGGAAAGGAAAAGAAGCTGTGGAGGAGGAGAAAGACAAGGCTCTAGTGAGAAGCAGGGCTGCCAATAGGATTTTTTTTTAAAAACCCAGCTTAGCTGAACAAAAACCTAAGCAATGCATAAACAAAGAACATCAAAACAAAATTTTAAAAAACCCAGATTGTTAAAATGTAAAAAATTTATATTTACGTAACGAAACATTTACCACTTTTATATAAGGATATATTAAAGGGGAAAAAAAAAAACAGATTTCCCCCAGGCGTCAAATAAAAACCCAGATCTGGGGGGAAAACCCAGCATTGGTAGCCCTGGTGAGAACACCCAAATAAAGACCCTTAAAACCATTCTTTGCGACACACGCCAAGACTGCACTGCACGGTCTATATCCCTATGACAAAGCATCCAGACAGAGACTCCTGGATTGGCTAGTAGCACGTTTTCTCCTCCATCCAATGGCACTTCTCCATCGATATTGAAGATGCCCAGGCTTCAACTTGATTCCTTGCTAACGCGGCTCAAATAATAATTACCCAAAATGCCACTCATGTCTTCCCACTTCTAAATTCCCTCAGTGTGTCCTCGATGCCTGCTTCCTTTCTTTCATTATCTGAGGATGCAGTCGGCTGCATAAAGGGTCAGCGGTGTATCGGTGTTTCTGATGAAGCGTGGTTGATAATGTGTTGTTATTTTCATGGCATTTCTCCACATGTCAAGAAACACGTTTGCCGGAGAGAGATCGTTGTTTACAAGCACAGGCGACCTGGAGGTCATGACCCGGTTGCATTTGAATATTCTTCTGGGAAAAGGGTCGGGGGGAGGGGGGTGTCTCCGTGACGGAAATGAAATGGTCAGGCCGTTTGCTTCGGGCTCTGATTGTCATGGGTTCGTTCCTCGGACGCGTCCAGTTTACTAGCTCTGGTTTTACATGGTTCCAGGGAATCGTCACTGAAGCTTCAGAATTCTTCGTAGTTTCGGCAGACGGCTAGCCCTTTGCGGAGAGAGGCCGAGCAATACGGGATACATTCTGGTTCTTCTCGACTGAAACTTTGTATGCCTTGCTGCTGACGATGGGATGTTTCAGTTGGGGTTGTGCACACCATTGGTTTCTGAAAGAAAGGATGAGAGTGAGAGAGATAGATAGATAGATAGAGAGAGAGAGAGAGAGAGAGAGAGAGAGAGAGGGGGGGGGGGTCATTGCTCGGAAACAATGCCCTGTAAAGAAATTGTCTCATCTTGAGATCTTCTCTGTTTACAGTAAAGTACAGCGGCTATCAAACTATGTTCTCGCTCCGGCACCCTTGTCGGGCAAACAAGTTTTCGCGGCACACCTACCCTTATAGCGGTTTGAATACTCAGGGGAAAAAACAGTGCATATTTAATGTTGACGTCTTTAATGCGATCAATGAAACTGTTTGAATGAATTTTTCATTATTTCCTTTTTGTATACCAGGAGAGTCGGCTCTGTGGCTAAGTCGATGCGAACGCTTCGTAATGCCGGGGTACCGGGTTCGATCCCAGCTGTAGGCCATACGCCTTGTGTTGGTTTCGACAGTGGTATCAGGGAGCCGACCGTCCATAAAGCAATGGCAAACTACTGGACTTAAATTTGCCTAGAGAAACCACACAACAGCCAGGGGCTGCTGGGGTTAGTTCTGCAACGTCCTGTAAAGGATACACAACTAACCTTAATACTAGGAGCATAGGTAATTTTACCGTCATATTGCTTAACCCAGAAAGTGTGCTCCTGTATCTGTTTTCTTATGTAAGCGTACGTTGAAAATGCACTTCAGCCGTGCCAACAGCATTGTCTTCTGAAAACACCTGCAACCCGAAAACTTTTCTTGGCTTCCTTCGCGGTATTTCTTTTCTAAACTGTCATCATCGCTGATCTCAAGCAGAATTTGGAGGGGGAAAAAATATTTATTATTGCCGCAGCACCTAGTTTGAGAACCTCTGCTGCACGCCATCAAGTGTTTTGGGTATATACTGCCAGACCTATGTTTGATAGACTAATCGGCGCTCTGTTGGTGATGTGGTCAATAGTACGCCGTTAGCCTTTACTTCCTAGGAGTTTACATGATACCCATGAAAGGCTGGGTCGTCCTGGAAGCCAAAGTCAGTTTTGAAAAACAAAGTCCGGCTCCGTTTGGATTCGAACCCACGACCTTTGTGGTCCGCAGGCGAGTGTCTAACTGCTACACTACGACGGCTCTATGTTTTCAGTCCTTACCACCTCTCTTCACCATATTTTTCTTGGACCAGTCGGTCGGTACCCGGTGGGCACTTACTGTAAGCCTTGGAAAAATGGGGCATTATCTCGGGGGCGAAGGCATGTGGCTAATTATGTTGACAGTCGTACCGTTCCCATCACGTTTGGGGATAAACCACGCCCTCCTCCATTCTAAACTAACGGCTTCTTCTTCTTCTTTCTCTTCTTCTGCTGCTGCTTCTCTTCTTCTTCTTCTTCTTTCTTCGCGTTCACCAGCTATAAACTCTGGTGGCGGAAAGTTCAGGTTGTGCACTTTTGGACTGCAGTCCTGTTCCAAAACCTGAGTGTTGCGTGTGCAGACTGTTGGTTCCTTTTCTCTAAGGTAGACTAAGGACTTATGTGTCGGTTTGGCCTATCTACGGCTCCACCGCAGACCTATGTTATTTTGGCGTACAGAGGCCCAACAACACAGAACACGGATATCGAACTTGCCCAACCTAGGCTTATTTGCGTTTCTGGGTCATGCGATAGTGTCCATGGAACCCAAGCTATTCATTAGAACTTGGGGACATTGATTTGAGTATGTGTCGAGGCTGTAGATTAGTTCCGGCAGTCAGGAAACGCGGCCGTCTGCGGTAAAAATGTCTCGTCAAATATCGTAGTGCTGACTAGAATAAATGGTCGTATTGTTGTGTATAGGAGAAATGTGTCATATTGCTGTGTATAGGAGAAATTTGTCGTAGTGCTTTCTGTAAGAGAAATCTGTCGTAGTGCTTTCTGTGGGAGAAATGTCTCGCCGTATGTCGTATTGCTGTCTGTAGAGAGAATGTGTGTCGTAGTGCTTTCTGTAAGGAGAATGTGTGTCATGCTTTCTGTAGGAGAAATGTTTCGTAGTGCTGTCTGTGGGAGAATTGTGTCGTAGTGCTGTCTGTGGGAGAATTGTGTCGTAGTGCTGTCTGTGGGAGAATTGTGTCGTAGTGCTGTCTGTGGGAGAAATGTGTCGTTGTGCTGTCTGTAGGGAGAATGTGTGTCGTATTGCTGTATTTTCGAGAAATGTGTCTCTGTGCTGTCTGTGGGAAAAATGTGTCGTAATGCTGTCGGAGAAATGTGTCGTAGTGCTGTCTGTGGGAGAAAAATGTTATTGTGCGGTCTGTGGGAGAAATTATCGTAGTGCTGTCTGTAGGAGAAATGTCGTGCTGTCTGTGGGAGAAATGTGTCGCCGCATGTCGTAGTGCTGTTTATAGGGGAAATGTGTCGTAGTGCTGTTTGTAGGGGAAATGTGTCGTAGTGCTGTTTGTAGGGGAAATGTGTCGTAGTGCTGTTTGTAGGGTAAATGTGTCGTAGTGCTGTTTGTAAGGGAAAGTGCTGTTTGTAGGGGAAATGTGTCAGGGCTAGTAGAGGCTGTGTTGTATGTTTGTAGGGGGAATGTGTCGCAGTGCTGTTTGTAGGGGGAAATGTGTCGCAGTGCTGTGTGTAGGGGAAATGTGTCGTGGTGCTGTTTGTAGGGGAAATGTGTCGCAGTGCTATTTGTAGGGGAAATGTGTCGCAGTGCTGTTTGTAGGGGAACTCTATCGTAGTGCTGTCTGAGATAGAAATGTATTGTAGTGCTCTCTGTGGGGCAGATGTCATGCTGTATGTCGTAGTGGCAGGGCTGCCAGTGTAATTTTTTTTTTTGAAAAACCTAGAGCTGAACAAAAACCCAAGCAATCCATAGACACACACAAAAAACCCAGATTGTTAAAATGTATAAAATTTATAGGTACGAAACGAAACATTTACTTTTTTTATATAAGGATAAATTTAAAACAAACCCCCAGATAACCCAAGGCGTCATAAAAAAAACCTAGATCTAGGGGCAAATTATGGTAGCCCTCTGTAGTGGGTGTAAGGTAGTTTATAGCGTGCAAATTGTGAAATTCGGTGTACTTGTAATAATTCGGATTTTACGCTTTAACAGTCATGAAAACAAAACAGCTTTGTCAGCGTGATATGAAAAATGAGATCCGTTGTGCCTTGTCCAACATAAAGCCAAAAATAGCAGACATTATTAAGACAAGATAGTGTCAACTATCACATTTATAAGTGGACACTAAATTATTGTCGATTGTGTCTCTTTTATTCTTCTTATTATTCGTGTTCACCGGCTGTAAACTCCACATGTCAGTTCTGGACTCAAGTCTTTTGCTCCGGAACCTGAGTGTTGCGTGCACATCTGTTTTACAGATCTGACTTATTTGTATGCAGATTGTTGGTTCCTTGCCTCTAGGGCAGATGCACTTCGACTTCAAAGGAAGCCCCCTAGTCAGTCGACTCTTACGACCTGCTAGCTGGGGAGCCAGTGGGTCTGTTATTGTTTTCCCCTACAATATGGCATCAGAACCCACACAGGCATGTCTTTTATTGTATTTCATACTTATGTGCGGTGGGGGATGGGGGAGGGGCACCGGGAAAAATATTGGAGACCACTGATAAAACACGGCCCACTGTAGCTTTTTATAAGGCCATCCAAGTTAGTGGAAATTCCCGTTTTTGTGCAACTCTGAAGGGCCTGTTTGTGTTTATCCAGTAGATTTATTCACAAATTAAACGACAGTTTCATTACTTTGCAACCCTTTAAAAAATTAATTATCATTTTAAAGATAAGTGTGCTGTATATTATTTTTTAATATTATTTAATAATAGCACACTAATTAATCTTCAAAATGATAATTGATTTAAAAAAGAACGTGTTGCCAATTAATGAAACTAGTTTAATGTGTGTATAAATCTACCCGATAAACATAGTTAATACATGGTTTAGCCATTTAAGAAGATTGGCAGCAGACAGGGTACCACAGAGAGCAGTGTTATGCAGATACCGTGGTAACAGACCCAGAGGTAGGACCACGCAGATCGTGGAGCGCAGAATAATCAGAGACACTGAAATGTACTATATACGAAGCGAACAGAAGGGGTCTGTGCTAGAGATCTCTTCCTCCCCTGACACCGCGAGGCATTCCAGAAGTAGAGAAAAGTAGTAGTAGTAGTTTAATTTGTATATAAATGTGCTCGATAAACATAGTGAACACACACCGGCCCTTAGGATTGCACAAAAACGGAAATTTCCATTTACCTGGATAGCCTGATAAAAAGCTACGGTGAAAAATTATTTGAAAACGGCGGAAATGTGGTTTTATATGTAAATAGGAAGAATATTTTGGACTGATAGAAAAGAGAAATGAAGGTGTCTTGATAAAAAAAAAAACTGACTCACCAAGATAACTGATTGCCCATATACGATGGAGAGAATCAACATTCTTTGACCATGTCACGAGGAAGAGGAAACTTGCGTACATCGTTACAGATAGAAAGCTGAAGGGAGAGACATAGAGAAATAGAGAGAGAAAGAGAGAGAGAGAAAGAAGATGCTGGACAGCTTGACAGCATTGCATGAAAGATCGTCTGTGTTAGAATATAGAAAGTACACGAGATAGAAGTTTGTGGATAGGCATGAGTATCAACACCAAACAGCATGGAATGTGAGAACAAGACAGACAGGTACTTCATTTATAACTTACCCCTGACGTCACGACAACGTCACGGGAGACATTTTCAATAAATTCTAGGGTGTTCAGGTTGTAGTTTCTCGCGATTTATCTACAGCCAAGTTTAGGGTTAGGGTTAGAAGACACTAGATGAACACTAAAAACAGGAAAAATAACACCACACAACAGCACACTTGCACCCCTTGAAATAATGGACTGTCAGGTCAGCTGTGGATTTCCCACGGGAATTTCCTGTTTGGGGTACGTTATAAATTAAGAACCGACAGACAGACAGAAATAGATAGATAAGACAGGCAGACCAGACAGATAGATATATATATTTGTAATTAGTTTTTGAATATAATTATTAAACACTTGCAGACGTTTGAAAATAATATTAAGTTCTTCTATCTTTCTACTTCTTTCTATGGGTGTCAGTTAATACATTGTCTATTTATTACATGAAAATATGAGGGGATTCTGGAGTCTCATCCAACTGGGGACTAACATGTTTCTGGATTCAAAATCACAACTTCCACTTAGTATTTAGTTACCCTCTTTGATGTACGACACTGGAGATGTTCCATTGTGGCTGACCGTGAGATAAGAGTTGTAGCAGATTAATGAATGCATCTTGGCTCATGGGCACGCATATAGAGAACGCCACGGCTCAGGTCCAAGAGTAGTAGGTATTAGTGTCAGATTAGCCGCCACCCGTAGGTGGAGCGTTGTACCCCGGCGAGATCAATCGACTGATCACAAGAACGGCGTGTTAACTCAGACACGCCTGAGTTCCCCTGGAACATTAGACTATAAAAGAACTCGAGGAGGCCAGCAAGAGTAAACCAACAGAGAGCATCATGACAGATAAATTCTCAATGAGTGAACTTAACACAGGACTTAACCAGCTGAAATCCAACCAAGCCCCTGGCCCCGATAAAATCACGAATGATATGTTACTACACATGGGTCTAAGTGCCAAAAAGAAATTATTAAACATCTTTAATGCCAGCTGGATTTTTAGTATAGTTCCTCCAGCCTGGAGGAAGTCTGAAATCTTCGTAATCCTGAAACAAGGAAAGCCGAAGAACAACGCAGACAGCTACAGACCCATCAGCCTCACTAGCTGTCTGTGCAAACTATTTGAAAGATTATTGAACAACCGACTGACCTGGTTCCTAGAGAAAAACGTCAAACTAATGGAGGAACAGGCAGGTTTTCGACGTTGTAGATCAACAGAAGACCAAATTACATTTATTGCTCAGCACATTGAAGATGCATTTCAGGAAAAAAAAAGCACACTATTGCAGTTTGGGTGGATATGGAAAGGCCTTCCACAAAGTGTGGAAAAATGGGCTGAAACAAAGCTACTTGAAAGTGGAATATCCCATCACATGCTTGGGTGGATCGTAAAATATGCTTGAAAATCGATCTGCAAGAGTCAAGATACAGGGTTCAAGGAGCAGATCAAGTCTCAATGACACATGGAGTTCCACAAGGCGGAGTTTCTGTCCCCAATTCTTTTCCTAGTGTACATTAACGACATAAATCAACCCTCTGTAATGGAGTTCAAGCCGTTATGTATGCCGATGATCTGGCGCTACTGAGTTCAGAGGAGGACACTGAAAAAGCACAGACAAGGCTTCAAGAATCCCTCGGATACTCTAGAGAGGTGGTCCAATAGCTGGTACATGCCTGTAAATGGGGCCAAAACCACATAAACCATTTTCAGTCTCTCTACCAAACCCCAAAAGTTTCACTTAGATATGGCAGCCAGGCACTGATACATGATGACTCACCGTCATATTTAGGAGTAACCTTTGACTCAAGACTCACATGGAGAAAACAGATAGAAAAGACACAGAGCAAGGGACTCAAGAGAACACAACTGATGAGGAAGTTAGCTGGAACAGACTGGGGGGCAAACCTCAATGTCCTTAAGAGGACCTATACAGCTATGTGAGGCCAACACTAGAATATAGAATAGCTGCTTGGGGCACAGCAGCTAAATCAAATTTTCAGAAAGTCTCAAAGATCCAAAACCATGCTCTCCGTATTATGACAGGGGCAATGCGCTCACGCCCATATCAGATATGGAAACAATTACTGGTCTCCATAATCTGAAAGATAGGAGAGACACAAAGATCCTCACCCAGCTCTCCAAATACCACCACTTTCAAGAACAACCCATGTACAGCCGACTACAGAAACCCCAGAAGGCTAGACTAAAGAGAACTTGCTTTATTAAGAACGCAAATGCCAAGCTCGCTGTCCTTAAAACTCCCTCCCATAATACCAAATGTTCCACTTAAACCTTACAACGACTGCCCCGCTTGGCTTAGGGATAGCCTACCAAACAGTCAGAACCACTGTAACAGGGGTCTCCTCCAAATCATCAATGAGCAGCACTGATATGAAATCAACTACAGAAGGAGAGATCAATAGACTTTACCCAGTCAGAGTTGGTTTCGAGTGTATACAGATGGTTCAGCCAAGAGAGCAGTGAGAGACGGGGAGGAGGAGAATATACATAGAATGCCCAAATGGTTTAAAAATCAACCAGGCTGTACCAACAGGTTCATATTCCTCCAATTACAGAGCAGAGGCAGAAGCACTTCTAGCAGCATGTTCTTTCCTGAATGGACAACAGCACATAAAAATATAGCAGAGTGGTCTTTCTGACTGATGCTATGTCAGTTCTACAAGCAATTGTTAACCCAAAGACACTCAGTTTGTAGACTTGACGCAACAGCTGATTTACTTATATTCTTCAGTAGAACAATCTGTACTGCAGTGGATTCCAGGTCACTGTGGCTTGGAAGGCAATGAAATATATTAAGTTCAGATTGGCCAGAAACGGCAGTGACATGGTACAACCAAATAGCGACTTAACCCACCAAGAGATGAAAACACTAATACAATCTAGTATCCAAGAAAGGTGGCTGGATACCCACACCAGATTTTCTCCCCAAGACTCACTTCATCGCCTCTCTAGAGAGGGACAGTCTATTATATTCAGACTAAGGACAGGGCACAACAGATTTCGTCAACATATGTTCAAATTTTTCGGTGTAGGAAATACGGAGACGTGTCCCTGCAGCGTGGCACCCGAAAATGCTGAGCATGTGCTCCAACACTGTCAACTGTATGCTGACAACGTAGAGACGCAATCTGGCCTGTTAACCACAATGAAGACAAAACTGACTGATACACAAGAACGGCGGATTGCACGATAGCTTTCATAAAGGCTACCGGCCTCCTGATATAAGTTTTCTGACAGAAGGATCGAAGAAGAAGAAGAAGATTAGACTAAGGCTGTTAGTGTTAGCATGACAGTCGAGGGTTCAAATTCGAATTGAGCCGGACTATTTTTGCTTTTTTAAAAAAAAATGACAACGGCTTCCATTTAACGTGTGCCAGGTAAAGTCACGGGAAGTAAAAGCGTTCAGTGTGATGTTGACCACCTCATACATTGAGTGCTGAGATCTGTAAAATATAGATCTAGTACTATATGCACACTACCTCTGAAGTCCTGGACAAGTCTTTTACATTTATCGTAGCAACAACGAACACACACACACACACGCGCGCGCGCGCGCGCGCACCACACACGATTTAATTGCATGGCTTCGCCTAGGATAGTGAAAGAAAGTCTGTTTCTCCCGTCCTCTCCCTCATCTTGGTAACCACTGCTGCCCTATATGTAGACCTAGTTGAAATATGTCTGACTAAAACCCTATATTTAATATCCCGTCCTCGACTTCATCTTTGTCTCCGCTGCTGCCGTATCTGTCGTCATTTTCTCTTAGTGCACCCGAGGCATCCACTGCTATACTTACACCAGTATTTAACAGTTTTAGACACATATAGATATGTATTTCAAAGAAGATAACAGTGAAATATATTTATTTATTTATTTATTTATTTATTTATTTATTTATTTACTTACCCTTTCAAAGGAAGTAATAGGAACGAATATTCAAAGGGATTTACCTTCAGCGAAAGTTTACTTTTACTGAATTTTACATTAAATTAAGAAATGCACAATAGCATGGGCTGCCACTGTGACTGTTAAATTAAATATTGTCGTCATAATGGTAAATAAAAATTTAACCTGTGTATTGGTCACGGTTTGGATGGGGTTAACACTTCATTTATAATAAGCACACGCAATACAAAAACGGTTTGTCTGATATATATATATATATATATATATATATATATATATATATATATATATATATATATATATATATAGATAGATAGAGAGAGAGAGAGAGGGGCGGGAGAGAAAGAGGGAGAAAAGGGGCTTTTGAGCTGAAATGCTATATAAAGATTCTCAGAATATCTGAGAAGAAAAAAACTTGAAAGATCTGAACATCAAGGAAGATTGGCTAATAAACATCATCCTATCTCGGAAGCTGAAATATGTTGGCCATATAAAGCGTCACACGGATTTGAAAAAATTATAGCGTAAGGCATGGTACCAGGAATGATCGGCAGATGCCGGCCGACCGAAAATGGGCACAGAATATAAATGAAAGTACACGAGGCCGGAGAGCCAACGAGAGACCGAGTTTCTTTCAGGAAGACCGTGATGAGAGCGACGTTCTGCAAAGAACCTGCTATATGATATATATATGTGTGTGTGTGTGTTATGTTATGTTAGTTTCAGCTTCATAGCAAACGGGTCACCCCATAGTTGCTCCGCTCCTGTGCAAACGAAAAACTCCGCAGCTCACAGGGTCGCACCGTGCACTCAACTCAGTAGCTGGGTGACGAAACCGTATCCTTTCAGTCTACAAATGGAAGCAAAAATGCAACGGCCACCGTCTGGCAGAAGCAAAAACTTTGCCACGACTCAAAACAGTGGCCGTGCCTGGTGTCCATTTTGAAAGTGTCTCACACACACACACACACACACACACACACACACACACACACACACACACACACACACACACACACACACACACACACACACGCGTGAAAGATGGAGGGGGTTTGTGTGGTCTCGAAGAAAGGCGTCCGCCTCGAGTGCTGGAGATCCCGGGTTCAGACCCCGGTGACGGCTGAAAATTTTTTTCACGATCCCTGGGTACTAAGATCGGACGCCTAGTGATACCTGTGAATTCAAACGCTTCAGAATTTATATGTATATCATTCATAGTGTATCATTCTACGTTACAGAGGACACTCATTTGAGTCTTCCATTCCTGTCTACTATGGGCAGTATTGTCGATATCCTGTCGTCTCTCATCAGTGTACATACGTCGTAAGGTTTCTCGTTGAGGCCCTCGTTTCCTTGGTCCATTTATTTTCCATTTCCTGTCTTTCCGTTTCATTAAAAAACCTTTTCCACCCCTCCAAAGTCTTGTGCATATAGTTCTTCTTCTTCTTCTTCTTCTTCTTCTTCTTCTTCTTCTTCTTCTTCTTCTTCTTCTTCTTCTTCTTCTTCTTCTTCTTCTTCTTCTTCTTCTTCTTCTTCTTCTTCTTTCTTCCTTCCTTCTTCTTTCTTCTTCTTTCTTCTTCTTCATTCTTCTTCTTCTTCCTTTTTCTTCTTCATCATCACATCACTAAATAATGTAAATTATCTCTTTCTGATGTTGGCAATGAATTTTCTTTTTGGGACAGTTTCTTCGAAGATAACCTCATGACTCTTTTTATTTGTCGCGGGTATTCTCATAATTCGTCTATAAAACCACAACTCTGCAGCTTCCGAATAATTTTGCAGTAATCTACCAACTGTCGATGATTCACTTCCATATCAAGATAGGATTTATATTGCTAATGAAAATTCTCCTTCTCGTCTCATTGACTAAAAAAGATGAGATAAAATATTCTTTAGTTTACAATATGCTACCTTTGCTTGAGCTTTTCTGCATTTATACTTTAATACATCTTCCTTCTGATGTTACCCAAGTACTTTTTTTTTTTTTCTGTACTTGGCGATGTCTCAGATGGGCCTCGAAACAAGTAGGGCTGTTTTTACTAGGCCGCGAGTTTTAAAAAAAAAATAGATTGAGGAAAACTGCTGTATACCAGCTTCAAGACATTGTACCACCCAATGTAATCGTCTCATAACCTCCGCCGCTATGTGAGCGACTCCGTCCCCAAGAGACGGACTGGGTGCACCGGCTCTCATGTCGTGGGCACGTGTGTAATCCCCCGCAAAGCTGCGACAGACAAATCAAAAAGAAAATAAGACCTGCTAAAGTCGTTTTCTGTTAAACGCGAAATATTCCAGAAACACAATTATCCCTTGTCACTTGGAAATTAGGGAAAAGGGAGAGGGGTGGGGGGTCGCTTGCCTGCTTAAAGCTACAGATCGCCAGCGCTAAGGGGAGAGAGAATACGACAGTGAAAGGTGAAACGATTAAGCCAAGATGTTGATTCGTTGTTTTAAACCGAAACGGCGAACAGGACGTCCTAATAGCTGTGCATGTGTGTGTTATAATTAGCCGGATCTGGCATCCATCTAAACGCACAGCTATGGAACATAGACCAGATTTGTAGTACTTATTAAGTGTCATCTCGGAGGTAATCGGTTTCCCAACGCTTTGTGTGTCGTGGGTCCCCATGATGCGTCAGCTGTGGATGCAGTAACGCCGGCTTCTTCCAGAGGAGTTTACTTCCATAGGATCGACTTGATTGCCCCGCGGTTACCCCACAAGGCCCTGTCGCCTGCCTGCTGAGACCGTCACACAAAGCACCAACTTCGTAGCTCCATGGGTCTCCATTAAAATTGCGCTTGTAAACCGAACGACACGTCCATGAAAGGAATCCACGACCTTCAGAGCGCGAGGTGAACGACTGGATGACCTCGCTACGGAAAACTCCCCCTTTTCTCAAAGTCCTGTCCAACCATATATAACTGTTTCTTTCTCTGCCCCTATTACCCGCTCCAACACAGCTTTTAATAAGCAGTTGTCTTTGATATACCCATAGCACCCTCTAATCGTAATATCGAAGACCTATTACAAGCCGCGATTCCTAGTCGACGATCTAAGGCCGACCTCCTCAGTGAAGGTGACGCATGATTCCATTTAGATAAGGTATATAAAAGGTCCTCCTGCTATCACCAGCACTATCGCATGTCGCAGGTAACATGAGAATCCTGGGTATAATGAATCTTACAGTCCCACCATAACACTACCTTTAACGGGCCTCTGTAGTTCCGTCGGAATGTAATAGCCATTTCAGGCCTTTCTCCTGTTCGCTGGGCCGTAATCTCATACCGTTACTTCCAGTATATTAGCACTTGACAATAGCTGTTGTAACGCTCCTGATTTCCCGTCCCCTTGTTGCGTTCACACGGTATCAGTCAGTGTTTAGATATGCGTACACAACAGGGCTGCCATTGGTGGGTTTTTACCCCCAGATCTGGGTTTTTTTTTACGCCTTGGGTTCAGATTTTGGAATCTTGAGTTTTTGCAAAATATGTCCTTATACAAAAGTGGGTAAATGTTTCGTTTCGTAACTATAAGATTTGTACTTTTGATTAATCTTGGGTTTTTGTTTTCCTTTACTTTTGTATTGCTGGGTTTTTTGGCCAGCTAAGCTTGGGATTTGATAAAAATCCCATTGGCAGCCCTGGTACAAATCCCTCACTAGTGTATCGTTTACTTGTCTGTCAACGGTGCAGCCCAAGATTTGCGCCCGTGCTATTTATACTGCGGGTATAGTAAAATGTATACTTGAAAAAAAAGTCGTATTGCTTGTCCCAAAATAGTGGGAATAAATAGGCACGCTGCCAGTTTGAGACTTTACGAAACGACAGCAAGGACAGTGGTTTGAGTATGTCTGACAATAGCTATAGTCCGTTCCAGAGTTCGTGCGTAACTCTAAACCTCTGTAGCTCAGTAAGTATTCTGTGTAAACTGTTGAAATAATGCATCTAGCCTCTAAATAATCATGCCCTTGTAGGAGGATAATTATCATTTAAACAAACATCAGGTACCGATTCAAAGCATACATTAGAATGTTTACAGTAAATAGATTGACGTGAACTTGGCAGCACCTGTGCCTTTGTAGATTATGAAATCGTTTGGACATGGGAAATCTAAAACCATGCGGAAAATATTCACGTTGATCAGCGCAGGGGTTTTTGAGAAATTGTTTAAGGACACGACTTTTGGAACAGACTATAACGGGCGATACTGCTGCAAAAGGAGTCGTCGTGGTGTAGCGGCTAGACGACTGCGGTTGGGGAAGACGTGGGTTCGAGTCCTGACGGAGCCAGGCTGTACTAGCGCTGATCCAATACATTTAAATTAGAAGTTGACTTTTTTTTTTCTTCAAATCTGCCTTTTCCTCTCCAACTCACGCCAACGCGCCGCGTGCTTTGCTAACGTATGTCGCTTATCCCATGTTCTCCATATCTGATAGTTTTCTTTCCTGAAGAACTCGACATTTCCTATCTTTAAGAGGTGACTGTAGTCAAGATATTATTAAGGGATTAATTGATGGACCTCTGAACCATGCACTTTGGCCCTAGGACTGCCACAGGTTTCCGCCATCTCGCCTGTGCTCTTTAACGTGTATACGAGCAAGATTGCAAGCCTAGAAGCGCCAGGAGTTGGAAGGATACTGACTTTTGCCGATGATATACTTGCATATAGGCAGGGGGAAGAGAGGGAGCAAACAGCCCGGGAGCTTCAAGGGACTGTAGACAAAGTGACTGAGTGGTGTACAGAAATGAAGGCTGTCGTCCACCCAGAAAAGGCGTCTGTTTTGTGGTGTTCTCTGGACAACAGAATCGTTAAAACCAATGTCCCATGTCTCACGATAGATGGTAGAGATGTCAACAGAGAGAGCAAACTGAAGTATTTGGGAATTACATTTGACAGGAGCCTGTCATTTAAGGACCATGTGGAGAGTGTTGTGACGAGAGGCCAAAAAGGACTTAGTGCACTTAAGACTATGGCTGCAATTGACATAGAGCAGAGAATACTTTTCACACTATATCAGCACCTGATTCTGTCAGTGGTGGATTATGGCCTGGGACTGCTTACCGTCTCAAAGAGTCAGATGGACAAACTAGAGCGCATACAGTACGCGGCTATGCGGGTCATTCTGGGTTGTACCAGAGACAGCCCAGTGGTGTGTATGCGATACATCCTTGGTTTGCCGACGGTTGCAGGTAGGCACAAGGTGATGCAGGCGAAGTCATATCTCAGGGTAGCTGCAGACACAGACCACCCTCTGCATGAAGCTCTGGGTGCAGTTAAGGGTCAGCGGCTGATAAGAGGGAGGTCATGGATGGCTAAGGCAGAAGACACAATCAGACAGGTTTGCATCCTTGAGAACATTAGGCGAGGAGAGGAGTGGGTCAAAGTGCCACCTGAGCAGTCAGACTTGTGTAG
Organism: Candidula unifasciata; assembly: GCA_905116865.2. Classification (NCBI taxonomy): domain Eukaryota; kingdom Metazoa; phylum Mollusca; class Gastropoda; order Stylommatophora; family Geomitridae; genus Candidula; species Candidula unifasciata. The sequence continues at coordinate 136,591 of CAJHNH020000020.1, forward strand.
AGTCATAATCACGCTGAGCCGGGAATGCAGAGACTGGCCAGCAGGTGCCACAGAGGTGGAAATTCAGCAATTAATTCAAGATAATGCTCGCTCAGAGGATTTGATCATTTACACAGACGGTTCAGTGTCAAGAGGCAAAAGAAGTGCTTGGGGCTTTTTAGCAAAAGTTAATGGTCGACGTTTGGTGCAGCAGAGCCTAGCATATGATACCACAACATCCAGCTTAAGAATGGAGGTGGAGGCGGTCACTGCAGCTTTCCGCTGGCTAGAGAACACGACACACACACACATTGTAATTGTAACTGATTCAGAAAGCATGCTGAGGAAGATCAGAACAGGTATGCTTCGTGCAGAGTGGCATGCTTCGCTGCGGAGGACACGAGTGAGGAGTATTGTCTGGATTTTTTCACCGGGTCCCCACGGTGTGTTGGGAAATAAACAGGCGGACAGACTGGCTGGCTCTGCACAACTTGGTGGAATACTGCTACTTGATAGGGCAGACGTGGTTAGTGCCTTGTTTGAGAGCGTGTACAATACGGAGGAGCAGATGGATCACCACAGTTTGGTGAGATTGATGCAGTTGGGGGTGACGAGAGGTTCTGACAAGCTCAAGGCTCAGAGGAAAGGCAAGACGGACATTTAATCAGAAAGCTACTGGCACCATTAGTATCGGAACTCTTCGCTGGCTGCTGAAGATGGACACGGAGCGCTTATGGGTATGCCCCTGGGTGCTGTGATGTCGGTTCTTGAATCAAATCAATCAATCAATAATTGACTTACCACAAATCTCGACTAGAACTCTCAGTGGAGAGGGAAGTTGGGGGGAGGGTGCGTTCATATAAACGAACGTTTCGACTGATCTTTATCAACGAATACAGGCTAAAAGTTTTATTCCGAAACATAAACAGCGAAACAGAAAATTTGGGGACATTGCGTATTTGAAACAATGTAAAACAAATCGCACAACAGCCAGTCAATGATGGGATTTATTTTCAACGTCTTTAAAGTGATATACAATTAGCCAACAATTATCAGTGAGCAAGTCCTTTACAGCGTGTCGCTTTCATCACGGCACGCCTAAAAGATTTTGTTCTCTCTCCAGCCAGTTCTCCAGCCCCATGTACTTGCATTGCCAGTGTATCTTCACTATCTTGTATCTGTCTTCGAGGAGGTTGGCCTCTGTCTAGTTTTCTGGAAATGATACGCGTTATTGTTGTTCTCTGCACAAAAGTCAAGAGGACTGTGTGAAAAGATGTCATCTACATAAAATGGATAATTGGCACACCTGAGATGTTTATCTTACAAACTGCAATACTGAAGGAAGAAAAGAAGAAGAAGTAGAAAAAGTAGAAGAAGAAGAAGTAGAAGAGGAAGAGGAAGCAGCAGCAGAAGAAGGTGAAGAAGAAGAAAAAAAAACAGAGGAAGAAGAAGATGAAAAAAGAAGAAGAAGTAGAAGAAGAAAAAGAAATAGAAGAGAAAGGTGAAGCAGAAGAGGAAGATGAAGCAGCAGCGGAAGAAGAAGCAGGTGAAGAGGAAGCAGCAGCAGAAGAGAAACAGGAAGCAGCAGCAGAAGAGAAAGAGGAAGGAGCAGCAGAAGAGGAAGAAGAATCTTCAGCAGAAGAGGAAGAAGAATCTTCAGCAGAAGAGGAAGAAGAAGAAGCAGAAGAAGAAGAAGAAGTAGAAGCAGAAGAAGAAAGTGAAGAATCAATAATAATTAACGCTTTCTGTAAATACCGCGAAGATCTTCAACATAAAATCCCATTGACATTCCCACGGTATCAATTTGTAAGTTATACGTACACAACTGTCTGGCCACTGTTGTTTATGGCTCTGTGAATAGCGCGGACAAGCAGGGGCTGGAAGAAAATGTATGTTTGAAACAAGGGTCTACAGGTTTATTGCTTATCGATTCCGCCCCACCAGCGTTGATACATTGGCGGTGACATGTGTCTCTGGATGGGTCGTCAAAGAAGCCAGGGTTTAAATGAAATAGAAATAGCACAGAATCTAGCCGATGTCGCGTGTTTATTGATTGGCTGTAGTGGTGCTTTCTAGAATCCACATCTCCGCGCCTGGGTTCCGGAACCCCATTATAAAGAAACAAGAATAGACCCAATGCCAACAACCCCTTTTCCCCCAAGCATGCCATAAGAGTCGACTAATTGGGAGCTTCATTTGAAGTCGGAGTGCACCTGCTCGAGCGGCAAGGAACAATCAACTGCACACAAATAAACCAGTAAAACGGACGTATAGGGACAACTCAGACCCTGCTGCAAAGCCAGAGACCATATGGACGAACAACCAGGACTTTACGCCGGAATTTACAGTCGATGAACAAAAAATAAGACGAATCCAGATCTCTGACTTTATGAACCTGTGTTACAAAATCGAACAAAGTTATTGTAAAGTGGTCGTGTCGTTTGCCTCGCGCTCTAAGGTCATGTGTTCGTTTCGCTGAGATCGTGGGTTCATTTCACTTTTTATGGCATCTCTGGTCATATTCCGTCGCTGGAGCTACGGAATTCGTGCTGTCTTTCGACAAACTTGTAGCCGTTCTGCGGAAAGAGACCTGGCCCAATGGGGTGAGATCCAGTGTGCAATAGTGATGTCGACCCTGTTTTGTCGCGATTTATGTTCTGTTATGGCTTGCTAATGAAAGCTTGTAATCGCAGTGCCATTTTATACATGGGCAGCAATCAGAAAAGCTAAGCAGAAAAAAAAAGTTCCCGCAGAAGAGATGTGGTTTTTTGAAAAGAATATCATGAAATGATAAAATACATTTCTTTAAGTATCCAGAAACCGTGAGAAACCTTTGGCTTTGTACTATAGATATCACAACCCTTCGGCATTGATTCCATGATAGATACAGTAAATTTGGGAGAAATGTGGCTTTTCTGCCTACCCGAGGGCGTGAACCCAGACCACAAGGAGTTCGTCACCCGGTCGCCGCGCAGTCTGGTTTAGCCAGCGGCATTAGCTAGGCCGGCGATAGAATAATACGAAGCACGTTTCCCCATTGTAAATTTGAACAAAGAAGACAAACAATAGATTGCACAATTTATTGCCTGGCATATTACGCTGTATCTCGTCATGTGCATACTACAGACAATTACATAAATGAAGCAAATTAGTGAATACTTTATAACTGAAGTACAATTTCAACAACGATCAAACTTGACAGCCTGTTTTTACCAGGACAGCCTTCGCCCGGGAGATAGAATAATAAACTAGGTAGTCCTACAGGATACCCAAGAAACCGTTAACTGCTTAGAAAATTCAGCGTGAACGGTCGTTTTATTTTTACATGCTGTAAGGAGGAAAATCGGTAGATTTGTAGCACGGCCGGACACCAGGGGGTCGTGATTTGTAGCAGGCAGCAAGGTTGGTGGGAAAAGGACAGAGAAAGCAGAGAAATAAATACCTGGTTGTCTTGGCAATATAGATGGGGCGAGGCAAGAACACTGATCCGATCCTTGATTCTTGGTGATCATGTGAGATTGAGACTCTTGACAACATTTTGGCCCCTGATGGTGATGATGATGTGGTGTAGCGGCTAGATGCTCCCCTGTGGATCCGAAGGTCGTGAGTTCAGGTCCTGACGGAATCGCACTTTTTTGTCTTCTTCAGAAAAGGCCTTAGCTGCTAGGTCAACCCAACCTTAAATGGGTACCAGGTAAAGATCTGCGAAGTGAAGGCGGCCGGCGTGATGTTGACCACATCACCCCCATAGTGCCGATTGGTCTATAAAATATAGGTCTAGCCGTGTCTCAATGCGTAGAAAAGGGTCCTTCACGTGATGATGATGATGTGCGTTAGTCGCATTCAAAACCTCAGGGCAAACGTGTCACCCCATAGTTGCTCCGGTGATGACCCACTTTAGAAGTAGGTCATCATCCGGTCCTCTGCCTATGAAAACCACATAAAATGTCCATCGCTGTCCCCTGTGAAGAAATTGACACGGACTGCAGTCCCGGCAAAGCCAGTGTGAGTTTGAAGGTGATGATGATGTTTTACGAAAAGCTGTTCTTCACTTCCCATATTCCATTTCCTTATTCGTTTACAAGCCAGTCTTCAAGAGATAATATTCTCAACCTAACCACGGCTTCAGATAGATCCCAATAGAAGTCTGTCCCTGATTTCCTCATTCTAGACTCTAGAGCCTGCTCGCAGACTTGTTTCCCCCAGTACGGCGGTATGATTTCCGCTTGAGGATTATCTCCACTCCAGCATCTAATGGAGCTATTGCATTGGCTACATCTGAACCACTGTAGAGGCCTAGATATGATGTCCTCTTTCGGCTACTGGAGTGGTTATTGATTGGCAGTTTCTTGTCTGAAGCTCAGTCCCTCGGTGACTGGGAGACGAGTTTAAATACATCAGATATTTTATGTTCACTGTACGACCTGAGTCGGCATTTGTGGACACGTCTTTTCTTTTTTTTTTGTTTAGGTCGGTTTGATAGAGCTTTTGCTATTAATCTGGAGTGTCGGTGGTTCCATATAGCATAGAATATATTACATGCCTTCTGTCTGTCTGTTATATTGATTAAAACTTACCGTGGACATGTGGCAGATGTGGTGCTTATTCTTTCTTGAATCCTTGTCTGGCTGTCTATCGGTCTTCCTGGCAGTCTGTCTGTCAGTGTCCTTCTGACATTCTGTCTTCCTGGCCGTCTGTCTGTCTTCCTCGCTGTTAGACTCTCTGTGTCTTCCTGGATTTATGTCTTCCTGGTTGTCTCTCTTCCTGACTGGCTATTAGAGTCTTCCTGGCTTTCTGTCTGCCTGGCTGTCTGTCTGTGTCTTCTTGGCTTTCTGTCTTCCTGGCTGCCTGTCTGTCTGCCTCACTGTCTGGCTGTCTGTCTTTCTGGCTGTCTTTCTGTCTGCCTCGCTGTCTGGTTGTATGTCTTCCTGACTGTCTGTCTTCCTGGCTGTCTTTCTGTCTGCCTCGCTGTCTGGCTCTCTGTCTTCCTGGCTGGCTTTCTGTCTGGCTATCTGTCTTCCTGGCTGTCTTTCTGTCTGCCTCGCTGTCTGGCTCTCTGTCTTACTGGCTGTCTGTGTTTTCCAGGCTTTCTGTCCTTCTAACTGTCTGTCTGTTTGCCTCACTGTCTGGCTCTCTGTGACTTCCTAACTTCCTGTCTTCCTGACTGTCTGTCTTTCTGGCTGTTTGGCTCTCTGTCTTCCTGGCTATATGTCTGTCTGTGTCTTCCTAACTTCCTGTCTTCCTGGCTATCTGTCTATCTGTGTCTTTCTGGCTGTCTGTCTTGTGTCTGTAAATGTCTGTGTGTGTATGCATGTGTGTTAGTGAGTAAATGGGCGTGCGCAAGTGAGTGTGTGTGCGCGCACTTGAGTATGTGCATGCATTTTACGACCGATGCTTTTTTGGGGGGGGGGGGGGGGGGGTCTTGTTATTCATAATATGCAAATGAACACAACATGCTTTATTGATAAAATACTACTGCTGTGTGAAAGATGGGTGCTTGGAAGGGCCGAATGTAAGACGGGCTTGCGTGCCCAGTTTGCGACCCTTTGAAACAAAAGTTCATTCGTTCCTTTTGTCTTCCTGTTTATCTGTCTGTCTGTCTGTCTGTCTGTCTGTCTGTCTGTCTGTCTGTCTGTCTGTCTGTCTGTCTGTCTGTCTGTCTGTCTGTCTGTCTGTCTGTCTGTCTGTCTGTCTGTCTGTCTGTCTGTCTGTCTGTCTTCATAGTTGTCTGTCTTCCTTGCTGGCTGTGTCTGTTGTACGTCCACATGTCCGACAAAGTGTCTTGCGGCAGAAATTATTTTTTGATCTAGCATTGTCTACACAAACTTGTTTCAGTTGTTTTACTGCAGTTCTATTGTTTTTTTTGTTTTTGTTTTTTTTTCCTGACTGACGTCCTGCCTTTTCTTGTTCCTAAACTATCATCTAATTTTTTAAGGCTGTTTTTCTTGAAACCAAAGGCATAAAAACTAGCGAACACAGTCTTACTCTCTGTCTTTCCCATTATCTCTTTCTCTATCATCTGTCTGTCTCTCTCATCTCTCTCATGTCTATCTCTCTCATCTCTCTCTCATTCTCTCTCTCTCTCTCATCTCTCTCATCTCTCTCTCTCATCTCTCTCATCTCTCTCTCTCTCATCTCTCTCTGTTTTTCCGCCACATATAGCCGATTGACTGACTGACTCTCTACCCCACCAGGACATCACACAAGCGATAAACACCCTATGACACAAAGTGCCACCACGTGGGTGAGGTCCCAGAAACCGCGTTCAGACAATTGGCCATATTTATGGCCTGCCTATATTGCGGCCTCTGGTAAAAGCCAGTGTGGGGCTTCAAATAACAAAAAATGTCGTCCTAAAAAGGACGAAACTGGATGTAGCCACATCTAGCATGAAAAATACCCAATTATTTGACTAGAAGGTTCTTTCGCTGGGTCGCACAGGGTAGAAAAAACTTCGCACTTGATCATAGGCTACTGGATCAGTGTCTGGACGCTAAGAATGAGGGTGATCAACTTTGGAGACCAATAAGAACACTACCCACTTAAAAAACCTTGGCTTATTTCAGATCACTAAATCAGGGCTGCCAATAGGATTTAAAACAAAAACCTAGCTAAGGTACCAATGGGTACCTGGTAAAGTCATGGAAAGTAAAGGCGGCCAGCGTGATGCTGACCACATCACCCATCGAGGCCCAATTTTCCTGTACAATTATAAGTCTAGGCTCGTATGCCCAGTGCGCCACTGGTGTGTAAAGAGACCTGCCTGTACTTCACTTATCGTCATCATCATCATCAGTGTCCACTTCTGCCGTTTTTCTGTTTAAACAACGGATCAACATCATGACACAAAGGTGGTAACACATGAGTGCTCCGTTCTACTTCTAACTCAAACCTGAGTGCGAATAATCTCAGCGCAGTGCACGAACTCCGTAGCACCGGCGAGAATCCTGATATACTTTGGGCAGATTTTTTAACTCCAAATGTTTCCAGAGCAGCACCGTTAGGCTACTCTTTTCGATGTCCAACTGCCAAGGGATTGTTTACGCGTGCAACAATGCGCACGGGAGTCCGATCTTACTAACCAGAGACCGGGCGTTGTGGGGAGGAACAGTTTGCGTTCCATTGCTTGCTACGCAGAAATGGCTATTGTCATTTTGTGTTGATGTAGAAGCTCTTTAATGTCATCAATCCATTTTCTTCTAGGGCGGCCTCTTGCTTTCACTTCAAATATTTCCCTGTTTCATGTTTTCACTAATGCAATGAGTTCAGCCCCCTCGTCTCTACAGTAGCTTATCTTCCACAGAGACCCGCGCCTGGCCTACGATAAAGTCAACCGCAGTGTGGAGGATGTGGCTGCACGCTTGCACAACTGGGATATACTGGTGAAGAACATACAGGGCTACTACCGGGTGAGTGTTACATGTCATGTCTGTGTTTGCTTGTCTGGTTGTATCCTTACTGCTATTTTGACGTTGGTTGTATGTTATATTATGTTATGATATACCGTGTCATGTATCTTATGCAGTCCCATACGTGTTCAGTCCTCCGATGCATCAGCAGCCGCCCCAATGTACTTTATTGATTGCGGTCATGAGAAGTTGGTTTATAATGTGTTGTTTTTTCTTTAAAAAAAAAAAAAAAAAAGACAACTCGTTTATCAAGTGCCCCCCTCCTTTTTCCACCATTTCCACACACACGCACGCATGCACACACACACACACACACACACACACCGACACATTGTCGAGAAGATCTACTTCTTTGCTCGTCATGCCGCTGCTACGAGAGTCTCACAAAACACGAACCCCGTAGCTGCAGTCATAATCTCCAAGGATCTCTGTAGAAAGTGGACTCATAACCCCCACGACGCCGTCCATGAAACGAACAGACTACCTTCAGAGCTGGAAGTAAAACCAGTGGGAGCAGTGGGGCCGTACTATTAGATGTTCAGCAGTTTTCTGAGACCGGTTATATGAAATAGATTTAGCTCACATACTGGCATGCTGCTCTGCAACCTAGATCAGAGGTTCTCAAGCATTTTTGTTTTGTTTTTTGTTGCCGTGGCACCCTTGTCGGCACACCAACCCTTAAAGCGGTTTGCATACTTAGGAAAAAAAGACAAGAGAGCACAAATTTAATGTTCAGTTGACTTTAATGCGATGAACAAAACTGTTTGGATGCATTTTTTTTTATTACTGCTGCGGCACCCATGGCATACGCTCTCGGCGCCCAGTTTGAGAACCGCTGACCTAGATTATCGTGCAACATTTATATAAAAATATGTGTTTATGACCATCAACCTGATTGTTCTGTTATGCCATTATTTGTCACATGGGGCTCACAGTCTCTTTTTCCGTTCCGTTGTGTCCTTGTAATCCTTTCATCACGAAACCGCATTGCTCTCTTTTCAACATACGTGTCGGTTTTGTTG
>CAJHNH020000020.1:150000-157500 GCA_905116865.2 Candidula unifasciata
GACGGAAAGTTCTGGTTGTTCGTCCACTCCTGGACTCTTGTCATGTTTTAGAAACTCAGTCTTACATGCACATCCGTTTCACAGGTCTGAATCATTTGCATGCAGACGGTTTATTCCTTATTTCCCAGAGAGATATGCTTTGGTTTTGAAAGAAGCTCTCAATTAGTTGACTTTTACGACATGCTTTTGGGTAGGCAGTTGTTCTGTTCTTGTTTTCCCCCAACAATGGGGTCTCGGAACCCACACTGGAAAAAGTCCAGTTTAAAAGGTCGCCTTAATGCGGGTTTAAACACCAAATGGTTTGGTCATAGAATAAGAACGCAGCCATAACAACTACCAACTACATCGACACGGAATGACAATAGCAATTGCTGCACGCCAAGCAGAGGATCGCAAACTGTTCTTCCCCAAGTCGCTTAACGGCGGGAGAGGATATTGATGATGATGATGAAACATACGACATGAAGTGAATAGTTCCTCTCCCCATCACTACTCCCTCCCTGAACCGCTTATCTTTATATAGCCCGTCATCATCATCATGTAGCAGGTCCTTTGCAGAACGTCGCTCTCATTATAGTCTGCCTGAAAGAAACTCGGTCTCTCGCCAGTTCTCCCGCCTCATGCACTTTCACACCCAAGGAGTCACTTATATCCGGTGCCCACCTTCGTGTTGGTCGGCCCCTGCCCCTCCATATAGCCTGTATGTAATGTAAAAAGTAAAGGTCCCTTTTCCACGTCTTTAGGCGTATTGGGAATATAGGGCTAGACCTATATATTTATAGACCAATCGGCACTTGGTGGATGATGTGGTCAGCTTAACGCCGACCGCCTTTACTTCCTAGGACTGCACCTGGTACCCACTCAAAGCTGGGTCGACCTGGGAGTCAAGGTCATTTTTGAAAAATAAAGTCTGGCTCCATCAGGGCGCGAACCCACCACTTGCGATCCACAGGCGGGCGTCTAGCCGCTAACGCTACGGCGACTCCCATAGCCTGTATTTACAACTTGTTAGTGCGGTGTAGACAGTGAGGTCTTAATTCCAAGAATCGTAGACCATTCGGATTGTTTAGTTGCCATGAACGGTATAGATTCGAATTTTTATGTTACCCCCGATGGGAGAAAAAAATCGCCATCACGTTACCTACCCGGGCCTGTGAGATTTACAGAAGATTCTGAAAATTATTAGGTATTGACATAAACGAGACAGGATCGACCTCACTGGGAAAAGATATCCGTCTATCACTGGGAGAAAAACTGTCAGAATTGTCTTCAGTGTAGCCGCGTTTCAATACGCTCGTCCTGGTTTATACTCGGGTTATTAGTAATGATGACAGCATGGTGGTCAGTGAGTTTGCATCTCCCATTGTGGTCTATTATTCCTTCTCACATAGTGGTCATTGTTTCCTTTTAACATTGTGGTCAATGTGTTTCCTTCTCACATTGTGGTCAATGTGTTTCCTTTTCACGTTGTAGTCAGTGTGTTTTTCTTTCTCACACAGTGGTCAGTGTTTCCTACTCACTGGTCACTGTGTTTCCTTCTCACATAGTGGTCATTGTATTCTCATATTGTGGTCACTGTGTTACCTTCTCACATAGTGGTGGTCAGTGTGTTTTTTCCTTCCTTCACACCATATTCTCACTTCTCACATAGTGGCCTCTATGTTTCCTTCTCACATAGTGGTCATTGTTTCCCTTCCTCTCACATAGTGGTCAATGTTTCCTTCTCACATAGTGGTCATTGTGTTTCCTTCTCACATAGTGGTCAAGTCCTTTCACATTTCCTTCTCACATAGTGGTCAATTATTCCTTCTCACATAGTGGTCAATTTCCTTCTCACATAGTGGTCAATGTTTCCTTCTCACATAGTGGTCATTGTGTTTTATTCTCACATAGTGGTCAGTGTTTCCTTCTCACATAGTGGTCAGTGTTTCCTTCTCACATAGTGGTCTATGTTTCCTTCTCACATAGTGGTCAATGTTTCCTTCTCACATAGTGGTCAATGTTTCCTTCTCACATAGTGGTCTGTGTTTCCTTCTCACATAGTGGTCAATGTTTCCTTCTCACACATAGTAGTGGTCACATGTGTTATGTTTCTTCTCACATAGTGGTCAGTGTTTCCTTCTCACATAGTGGTCATGTTTGTTTCCTTCTCACATAGTGGTCATTGTGGTTTCCTTCTCACATAGTGGTCATTGTTTCCTTCTCACATAGTGGTCATTGTTTCATTCTCACATAGTGGTCAGTGTTTCCTTCTCACATAGTGGTCATTGTGTTTCCTTCTCACATAGTGGTCATTGTGTTTCCTTCTCACATGGTGGTCAGTGTTTCCTTCTCACATAGTGGTCATTGTGTTTCCTTCTCACATAGTGGTCAGTGTTTCCTTCTCACATAGTGGTCATTGTCGTGTTTCCTTCTCACATAGTGGTCATTGTGTTTACTTCTCACATAGTCGTCATTGTGTTTCCTTCTCACATAGTGGTCATTGTTTCCTTCTCACATAGTGGTCATTGCTTCATTCTCACATGGTGGTCAGTGTTTCCTTCTTACATAGTGGTCATTGTGTTTCCTTCTCACATAGTGGTCATTTCCTTCTCACATAGTGGTCAATGTTTCCTTCTCACATAGTGGTCATTGTGTTTCCTTCTCACATAGTGGTCAATGTTTCCTTCTCACATAGTGGTCATTGTTTCCTTCTCACATAGTGGTCTATGTTTCCTTCTCACATAGTGGTCAGTGTTTCCTTCTCACATAGTGGTCAGTGTTTCCTTCTCACATAGTGGTCTATGTTTCCTTCTCACATAGTGGTCAGTGTTTCCTTCTCACATAGTGGTCATTGTTTCCTTCTCACATAGTGGTCATTGTGTTTCCTTCTCACATAGTGGTCATTGTGTTTCCTTCTCACATAGTGGTCAGTGTTTTCCTTCTCACATAGTGGTCAGTGTGTTTCCTTCTCACATAGTGGTCAGTGTGTTTCCTTCTCACATAGTGGTCTATGTTTCCTTCTCACATAGTGGTCATTGTTTCCTTCTCACATGGTGGTCAGTGTTTCCTTCTCACATAGTGGTCATTGTGTTTCCTTCTCACATAGTGGTCAGTGTGTTTCCTTCTCACATAGTGGTCAGTGGTCACATAGTGTTTCCTTCTTCACATAGTGGTCAGTGTGTTTCCTTCTCACATAGTGGTCATTGTGTTTCTTCTCACATAGTGGTAGTGTCCTTCTCACATTGTGGTCAATGTTTCTCACATAGTGGTCAGTGTGTTTCCTTCTCACATAGTGGTCAGTGTGTTTCCTCTCACATAGTGGTCTCAACATAGTGGTCAGTGTGTTTCCTTCTCAAATAGTGGTCAGTGTGTTTCCTTCTCATATAGTGGTCATTGTGTTTCATTCTCACATAGTGGTCATTGTGTTTCCTTCTCATATAGTGGTCAGTGTGTTTCCTTCTCACATAGTGGTCAGTGTGTTTCCTTCTCACATAGTGGTCTATGTTTCCTTCTCACATAGTGGTCAGTGTGTTCTCACATAGTGGTCAGTGTGTTCTCACATAGTGGTCAATGTGTTCTCACATAGTGGTCAGTGTGTTCTCACATAGTGATCATTGTGTTCTCACATAGTGGTCAGTGTGTTCTCACATAGTGGTCAGTGCATTCTCACATAGTGGTCATTGTGTTCTCACATAGTGGTCAGTGTGTTCTCACATAGTGGTCAGTGTGTTTCCTTCTCACATAGTGGTCAGCGTGTTTCCTTCTCACATAGTGGTCAGTGTGTTTGCTTCTCACATTGTGATCGGATCGGGGGGGGGGGGGGGGGGGGGGGCAGTTCTATTATTAGGGGTTAGGTAATGTAACGGACAGTATATTAACTCCTTTTTTCCCTTGTGGGTTCCAGGGCCCCATTGAGGGGGCAACAATGTGTAGACCCAATCCCCCCCCCCCCCAACAGGCATATTGTGAGGGTCGCATTATGAGTGTTTCCTTCAAAGTTGGAGTGCTTCTGCCTGATTGGCGAGGAACCAACAGTCTGCATACAAATAAGCTACATTTGTAAAATGGGTGTGCCTGCAAAACTCAAGATCTGAAAAAGACTGACCAGAGTGGACGAACAGCCAGGACTTTCCGCTGCAGGTTACAGCAGGTGAACACGAAGATTAAGACTCTTCTTACATTGTTGTGATATGGTCAACAGCTACCGCTTTTACTTTTCAGGGATATTCCTGGTTCTCATCGCAGTCTTGAGTCGACCTTATAGTCAGGGTCGTTTTATAACAAATCCGCTATTATAATGATCGGATCGTTTCCAAGAGAAATTGACTAACTTGTTTTCTAGCGGGACACCTGTCTGCCTCCTTGTCTGTCTGTCTGCCTTTCTTTCTGTGTCTACACGCTGTTTGTCTGCCTGTCTCCCTGACCTCTGTTTGTCTGCCTGTCTCCCTGCCCCCTCTCTGTCTGCCTACCTGCCCCCTGTCTGTCTGCGTGTCTCCCTGCCCTCTGTCTGTCTGCCTGTCTCCCTGCCCCTGTCTGTCTGTCTGCCTACCTGCCCCCTGTCTGTCGTCCTGCCTGCCTGTCTGTGTAACACCTTCAGACATAATTAGATGCTGAAGAACAATATCTTGACATATCTTCGAATTGTATTTGAGGGTGGAAAAGGGAAGTGGGTGTGTGGGGGAGGAGGTACTTCTGTATTCGTTAACAGATTTTAAACAACTTCCCTCATAATAGCGTTCATTGGTTTATCTGACTGACTGTCTCCTGCCTGTGACATGTACAGACAGAATTAATTGCAGTAGAATAATATCTTAGCGTTGTATCCTCGATGTGTGTGGGAAAACGGTCCTTTTCCCTATTAACGGATTTCAAACACTGACAGACTGACTGGCACCTTTCTGTCTTGCCAGACGATAGTGTTAAATTGCGCTATGAAAAGGCATGGGACTCACAGGCGATGGCGAGTGTGACTAGCAAGACCTGCCCTGCGTTAAGAAATGTATTCCACATTGATAGCATGGGATTTCAGGGCCGTTGCTGTCAGTTTATTGTAGCCTGTTTCTTCTCAGACGCTCAGCTCTCATCCTTTCTGCAATCATTTCTTCCATCATTCTCATTCCTTTCCTGATGTGCTCCCTCCATACAATACAGTTCATGACATTTTGTTCCTACGAGTCTACCTCAAAATCTGTACCATTCATGTCCCGCTTGCACACATCTTTATATCGTAGTAGAGGTCGCCCTCGACATCTTCTATCGGTGATTAGTTCACCTTAGATGATGTCCTTAGGGACTCTTTCATCCTCCATTGTCCAGGTGTGACCGAACCACCTGAGCCCTCGTAGACTGAGCATGGAGAAGTCTTGTAGTACCTGCTCTTTTCAATTATTTCTCCTGCAAGGGTCGTACTTTTTTTTTTTTTTTTTCTAAATTCATTAACGGATTTCAACTTCCCTCATAATAGCGTTTATAATTGTGTCTGTCTGACTGTCTTTTTCTCTTTCTGCCTGACTTTCTAACATCTCCAGACAGAATTAGTTCAGTAGAACAATATCTTGGCGTTGTATCCTCGATTTGTGTAGAAGATGGAAAAACGGTACTTTCATATTCGTTAACGGATTTCAAACAACTTCCCTGATAATAGCATTCATTATTTTGTCTGGCTGGCCAATTTTTCAGACATTTCAATTCACAAATTGAACTCTCCCAGTCTTTCTCTCCCCCACTCTTCCTGTGTCCACCCTCATAGTTCCCCAGCTAGCGATACCTTGATGCGTCCCTCATTGGTTGTGATAGAGCCAGTGTGACGAGATGGGTGGTGACTGGGAGGGACAGTGATCGATCGCCAGAGACGATCTCGAGATTAAGTTTTCTTGCGCCCTCTGGTGTTCCCGGGTTTTTACTGCAAACGATGTGTTTTTTTTTTTTCTCTGCTTTGTTTTAGTTTCTCTGCCATTGAGTGTTTTGCTGGTGTTTTGTTTTCTTTTGTCTGTTTCACTTCTTCATTAGTGTCTTTGTTGTTTGGGCGAAGCAGTGTAGATGGATGCTCATTTACTCGACTCAATGAATATGCTGACGAAGATCGAGAAGACAATGGAGTAAGTAAGGAATCCTTTTCCAAGCCTTTCAGGCGTATTGGGGATATATGGCTAGACCTATATTTTATAGATCAACGGCACTTGCCGGGTGATGTGGTCAGCATCAAGCTAGCCGCCTTTATTTCCCAGGACTGCACCTGGTACCCACTCAAGGTTGGGTCGACTTAGGTGGTGAGGTCATTTTTGAAAAAAGTCCGACTCTGTCAGGGAGCGAACCCTCGACCTTCCGATCCGCAGGGGAGTGTCTAGCCGCTACGCCACGGCGACTCCCGAAGACAGTGGGTGGAGTTCCTAAATAGATCAAGGCTGACATAAATAAGTATCATATTTGTTCAAGGGCATTTTGGTGTAAGGGACAATGAACAAGCTAACAGAGTTGCAAGTGATGCTCACGTGGGAAACGGATGAGCAATGGACAGGGCTGATATACTGAAGGTCCTTAGAGAGGCAGCTCGATTGAACGAATCCAGTAATGATTGTGAATCTGCAACACTGACGAAACTACAGCAACATAACATCCAAAATGGTAAAGTCAGACAAGAGCACTACCCAGGGGTTCAAAGAAGAATAGTAAAACAACACAGAACTGGTGTCATAAGCCACTACACGCTGAGGGAGATACTGAAGAGGGGATCTGAGCACTTATGGGCCGAATGGCTTAATGTGCGATGATGATAATATGTCGACTAACTAGCTAACTAACTAACTCATTTACTGTGATAGATGTACGTATTCTTCACTGTCAGATCCTTTAGCAAATCTTAAGAGAGACCTAAAAGTGTTATAAGGTAGGTAAGTTATACCCTATTAGGACAGCACACAAGCGATAAACACCTGGTGACACAAAGTGCCACCATGCGGATGAGGATCACCCGTGGAGAGGTCCCGGAAACCCCTTTCAGCCGTTAGGCTGTAGTTAAGGCCCGGCTGTATTTAGGGCCCTCGGCAGAAGCCAGGGTGGGCTTCGAAATAACTAGCAATTGAATGCCACATGGGGACGGCTGTGATGAAGAGTTCTATAAAAGAAATGCCGCCTTGTATCGCCAGTTCTGGCGCATCGGACATATAAGGTTAGACTCACATTAGTATAACCAATTCGACACTTCGTGGATGATGTGGTTAACATCACGCCGGCCGCTTTGGCTTCCCAAGTCTTTACGTGGTTCCCACTTGGGATTGTGTTGATCTGGGGGCCAGGTTTTTTTTTTTTTTTTAAATCTGACTGGATGGGAGTTCGAACCTGAGATCTTCGTGTCGGCAGGCAATCGGCTAGCCGCGGTTCTCACATCTAATAGTAAGTAAGTGAATGTCCCTCTTGCACGCCTTCAGGCGTGTCGGGCATATAGGGCTAGACCTGTATATTATAGACCAATCGGCACTTGATGGGTGATGTGGTCAACACAAGGTTGGCCACCTTTAC
>CAJHNH020000020.1:160000-162500 GCA_905116865.2 Candidula unifasciata
CTGTTTGCATAGTAATACTCATATAGCTTAAAGATCCCTGTTCTGTTTATGTAAATTCCACTCATATGGCTGACCTTTAAATCCCTGATATGTTTATGTAATGCTCATATAGCCGGCTTGAAGATTCCTTTTCATTTTGTGTAATACACACCCATATTGCCGTCTGAAAGACCCCTGCTCTAATTATGTAGTCACATTGTTATCATATAACAGCATCAAGATCCCTTTTCTGTTTACCTAATGCTCACATATCACTCTGCTTGTTATGTAATACACAGTCCTATAGCCGGCTTCCCCATACAAAAAAAAAAAAAAAAAAAAAAAAGCCAGATCTGTAAAACGGATACGCACACAAACTCAAGTTTTGGAACAAGACTATTCTAGTAGTGGGTTAACTACTAGAATTTTCCACCAGCGTTGACAGCCCGGTGAACGCAAAGAAGAAGAATGTCTTATAGCGCCATGTTTTCCCCCGCTCTTTTCTACAGTTACAGAATTATAAAATGACTCAGAGCCGATAGGTTGATTCACTGAAATGTAACAGAAAAACAATCGAACATATTGTCCGAAGCCTTTATAAACCATAATAACAAGAAGAATCATAAGCGCCAATCACCCCTACTTTCTTGACATAAACTCTAGTATTAGTTTTTGTTTTTTGATTGTTTGTTTCAATATGTTTCTCCTCCAGGATTACAGTCTGTGGGATTGACATCTCAAGAAGGATGAGGAACAAAAGCGTACAAATCCGGGAAACCCCTTCCAACTAACTAGATAACCATATAGCACAGTTACACTGGGACACCACGGAATTGTTACAGAGTAACATGTAGTCCAGTGTATGTGGGTCTGAGATGGTGTTGAACCGGTGTTCTTTGACATATAATCTTGTTTCCACAAGTATACGTCAGTAAAGACTATTCTTTCTTATAGAAATTTCCCTTAGCAGTGTCAGTCAGATTGCTTCCCCCTGTTGAGCAAAGCCCGCTAAATTGTATAAGAAAATTCCATGGCGTCTACAGATCAGGGCTGAAAAATCGATATTCAATCAGTGTGTTCACCGCAAACGTTGGGTTTGATTTTGATCGATCTTTGTACTCGGCGATTCCATTACAGGTGGAAAGTTAATGCCCCTGGCGTGACGCTCTAGAAAAAAGGGGAAACAAATAAGCCGGGGCGTGTCCTCCACAATAGCGGCTTTGTCACCTGTGTTTGTGATTAGGTGTGATGGCGTTGTGTTGGCAGCTGGTACAGTGAGGGAGTATAGTACTGTAATTGTGGGTATTTCAGGCGTTTGCGAAACTGTCCCAATGTGGTACGCAGTTTTTCGTTATTTTAAAGCCCCACTCCGGCTGTTTTCGGGGGCCCTAATATAACTTAACGGTTGAACAGGGTTTTTGGGAACTTGCACTCAGGTGATTCTCATCCGAACGGTAGCAGTTTGTGTCACCGGGTGTTTACGTTGTCGGTCCTTCACTAGAAGCAGGTTTGAACTTAGTCGAATTTCTCTGAGTCGGCTTGGGAGACACTTTAATTAATAACATAAAAAACATTCCAGGATCAACAGCTTAACCGAGCAGAAAGAATTGCGTAAAATATGCTTTAAAAACCATAATAGTTCCTCCCACCCGTTCTTTTTTGCCAGGTGGTTGGTTGGGGGGAGGGGGGCAAGATTGCAGTCAGCAGAATGAGCATCCCAAGGATAAGAATCAGATATGTACAAATCCTAGAAACCCCGTTAACCCCGCCAGCCACACAGCACAGTTATATTAGTAAAATAGTAAAGTTCCATTTTCACGCCTTTAGGTGTATCGGGCATGTGGGAAGAGTATCCACATTTTTACAGACCAATCGGCACTAGCTGGTTAATGTGGTTAGCATTACGCCGACCGTCTTTACTTCCCCATGACATACATCCTGTTACTTATTTTAGGCTGGGTCGACCTGCGACGCCCCACACCACGATAAAAAACCACGCAGCCTTCAAAACTCGGCGGAAAACACGGCAAGCGTCGTAACCATAAAAATAACGCCAGAAAATATGCCGCCAGCACCAACCAACCTGACACCCGATGAGCAAGCAGCGCCAGACAGCCAAGACAGAAGAGACCCACCAGAGCAGCACCATATCCCACCCATCACCCGACGCTGCGACGCACCAGGCACCAAACTGCCAGTCCTTTTTAGGGCAGCAATTATCCTCTCTTTGAACGCATCAAACTGCCAAACTCACCATAACCCGCCATGACAGCGGAGCAGCCAAGCCTAGGAACCGGAGCGCAGAGCAAGAACGCCATGAAAAACTTCGAGCGATTCGAAACTGACAAACACAAAGGATTACCTGATTCGACGACAGCCTGTCCAGCAACCACAAATATAGCGACTTAGGGGCAGAGAGCAGCAATGTTTTCTGACCCTAGCTGAAAGTGGTCACGGCTAAGTTTGTATTGTATTGTATTGCAGTAGGGTTTCGATCGCGGTACGCTGGAATTACAAGTCG
>CAJHNH020000020.1:167500-170000 GCA_905116865.2 Candidula unifasciata
ATAATGGTGTAATAGTTATTAATGCTTGTGATTTTTCTTTTTGTCCTCTTTATTTTTGTAAAGTTTTGAAGGGGAAATGAAAATGGGGGTGCCTTGCCATATATTCTGATAGGACATCACCTGAAAAAAAAAAAAAAAGGCTGAAAACCACTGGTCTGCACACTTGCATGTCTGTCTGAAGCTCTTGGGCTTGAATCCAGCAATGCAAGGATTTTAATAGTCGACTTATGGCTCCCAGGTGAAACCAACATATACTGTGTACCAGAGAATGTCCTGGGAAATCAAGGCAGGCGTCGTGATGTTGAGCACATTACCTGCTAAGTGCTAAATTGTCAATAAAGATAAGGGACAAATACTTAATAGCCATGTTCTTCCTGTGTGCAGTCGCTACATAGTTACACCTGTCTTACACTCAGCAGCAAGCCAGAGTACTACAATTACATTAATCTACAATGTACTTACCCATGCTCATTTAAAGTTCCCCGGCGAAATGGAGACTTTTAAAGAAGGTACTGAGAGAGACTTTCAAAAGAAAGGCGCAAAACCTATCTGTACGCTCTGGAGGTTGATCCACAAATGAATTTCTAATTTCAAATCTGCCTAAATTAGCAGCAGGAAGATTCCTTCTCCCAAAAGTGGCGGTGCTTCAGCCAAAGAATTTGGCTTCAGTAGACTTAGAAATCACTTACCTGTGAGTGAAATCATATTGTAACTTATTTGTGTTCACCAGCTTTAAACTCTCGCAGAGAGTCCTGGTTGTTTATCCATTTCTGGACTTTGACTTTGTTCCGGGACTTGAGATTTGTGTGTGCGTGAGTATGGATCAGTTTTAGAGAGCTATGCCAATCAGACACATGCATTTTGACTTCAAAGGAATTGGATTTGATTGATAGATTGATGAATAAGAGTCTTGACTTCATTGACAGATTCCAGTTTTGTGGAAGTGAGGAAGGCTCTGCTGCTGATCCTAGGTTGTGCTGTCCAGTGTGAGCAGAAGGAAGAGTTCATTGACAAGATCATGACTTTGGACATCACAGCCCAGACAGAAATTGTGGAGAATATCAAAGAGGTTCATTTTCTAATGTTGTGTTGATTATTCTCTCTCTCTCTCTCTCTCTCTCTCTCTCTTCCTCCCTCCCCCTCTCCTTCCCCTATCTCTCTCCCCCCTCTCTCTCTCCCTTTCCCTCCCTCCCCCTCCCTCCCCCTCTCTCCTTCCCATTTCTCTCTGCCCCTCTCTATCTCCCCCATTCCCTTCTTTCTCCACCCCTCATGTACCCCCTTCTGTTTCAATTATTTAATCTTGTGTATACACGGTAATATAGTAGTTTTTATTTAAAAAAAAGTAAGGTAAAGATCTATTTTCACGCTTTTGGCGCATACGGGAAGAGCATCCCATATTTTTACAGACCAGTCGGCACTGGGTGGGGGGGGGGGGGGGGGGCAATGTGGTCAGCATTACGCCGGCCGTCTTCACTTCCCGAGGACAACCATCGTAATACCCATTTTAGGCTGGATCGACCTGCGACGCCTTATACCATGAGATAATCCCACGCAGCCAGCAGTGGGGTTTCAATCGCGGTACATTGGAATTATGAGTCGGACTAGCAATGCCTAAGCCACTGACGCTGAGATAGTAGTTTTTATTAACAAAATTATTTCATATGAGTCGCAGCAGAGTTTTTTTTTCCAGCTATGCAGCTGCAAGAGTGTCTTGTTTAATTTATGTAGACACAAATAATGTCTTGTTTAAACAATGTAACTACAGGTCTTGTTTAATTAATGTAGCTACAAGAATTTTTTGTTTAATCAATGTAGCTACATGTCTTGTTTAATCAGTGTAGCTTCAGGTAGTGTTTAATTAATGTGGCTACAGGTCTTGTTTAATTAATGTAGACACAAGAATGTCTAGTTTAATCAGTGTAGTTACAAGAATGTCTTGCTTAGTCAATGTAGCTACAAGAATGATTTTGTTCATCACTGTAGCTACAAGGTATTGTGTAATCAATGTAGCTACAAGAATGTCTTGTTGAATCAGTATAACTACAAGATCTTGTTAATCAATGAGGCTACAGGATCTTGTTTAATCAGCGTAGCTACATGAATGTCTTGTACATTTGTCGTTACTGTTACATTGGCAAATTGATACCGTTACATTAACTCTTTTTTTGTCTTTCTTTGTTAATTAACTTTTACAGTTTAAAACTGTTTCTGTTGTTACTTGTTAACTTAGGTCACCGATGACTGTAGAACAATCCTGCCGATCCAGCGACCCCAGTCTCCGACCAGCTCGTCCTTCTACATCGACAAGATTATCCAGCATCTGTACCGGCTGATCAGAGAAAGGGATGAGTGTGCAGAGGTAAGATTTCTTCATGACATTATTTGGGGGAGAAGAAGGGGGTTCACTGGAACCCACAGGGTAAAAGAAATAGAGGCATCCCTAAAGTAGTCAATGTGAAACAGCCTAATTGCATAGATGTTCAGTATACACCAGAAGAGG
>CAJHNH020000020.1:175000-257500 GCA_905116865.2 Candidula unifasciata
AATACACACACACACATACACATACATACATACAAACAAACATGCACACACACACACGTACATGTGTACATACAGAGAGAGAGAGAGAGAGATCTTTAAAATCTCTTTGAGATCTCTTCTACTGATAGATGAAACACATTGAACTGTCAACACACTGATCTCTAAGTAAATTTAAAGGACAATTTTCCATGAACTTTGGCCTATTTAATGCTAGATTTGTGTTTCATAGACCAATCAGCACTTGGTGGGCGATGTGATAAGCATTATGCTGAATGCCTCCTTTACTTCTCTGGACTTTACCTGGTTCGTATTTTTGACCGGAAAGGGTCATTTCTGAAACAAATCCAACTCAGTAGCTGCAGATATTACATGAGCCCCACCATCTATGTGATTGGCCTTCTCTTTTTAGTTGGTTACTCCTAGGTTTGTAGGTCTGTCTGTGTATTATGTCTCTACAATCTTTTTAGTCTACCTCATATTTAACTTCCATTTATCTCTTGTGTTTATGCATTTTTCGTCTCTCTGTTATCTGCCATTCTCCGTCTATGCCTCAACAATCACAGTCTATCATCCGTAATTGATGCCAGTAATTAATTACACAGTTTATAAATTTTGTTACTGTATTTCTCCCTTCTCAGCAGTTTGCGTCTTTGATGGGTCCAAAGATTTGATCTTAGACTTTTTCTTCTTCTTTTTCTTTCTTTTGTTGTCTCACTGATACCAGCTTGTAGCCCAGTGTTGTGGTTTTGTCGTCTCACTGATACCAGGTTGTAGCCCAAGTCGTGGTTTTGTTGTCTCACTGATACCATTCAGTGAGTAAAAGAGATGTGACAGGAAATAACCACAAACATTGAGTGAGTAAAAGAGATGTGACGGTAAATAATCACATACATTGAGTGAGTAAAAGAGATGTGATGGTAAATAACCACAAACATTGAGTGAGTAAAAGAGATGTGATGGTAAATAATCACATACATTGAGTGAGTAAAAGAGATGTGATGGTAAATAACCACAAACATTGAGTGAGTAAAAGAGATGTGACGGTAAATAACCACAAACATTGAGTGAGTAAAAGAGATGTGATGGTCAATAACCACAAACATTGAGTGAGTAAAAGAGATGTGACGGTAAATAACCACAAACATTGAGTGAGTAAAAGAGATGTGACAGTAAATAATCACAAACATTGAGTGAGTAAAAGAGATGTGATGGTAAATAACCACAAACATTGAGTTAGTAAAAGAGATGTGACGGTAAATAATCACAAACATTGAGTGAGTAAAAGAGATGTGATGGTAAATAACCACAAACATTTGAGTTAGTAAAAGAGATGTGATGGTAAATAACCACAACAACTAATCACATCAATGAAAGCTGTACCTCAAATTGTGTGGACTTAAGTTTCCTTGTTCTCTGTCCAGTTTCACCACTTACTCTCATTCCTTATTGCCTGTTTCCTCATTCTCTGTCCAGTTTCACCACTTACTCTCATTCCTTATTGCCTACTTCATCAACCATTTCAGGTATAATCATATTCTCCTCAGACATCGGTTGACAAGGTTTGATGTTGTCATTGTTGTTCTTGTTTAGCTCCTGTTGTTTTTCGGGAAAAAACATTTGCTTTTATGGCCATTGATTTTATTCTTTTTTTGTGTGTGTGGTTATTTTATTATTTCCATTGAAGTCACCGATTTGTTGGTTTTAATTCTCTAGTTTGTGATTATTTAAACATTTCTTTTGGCATGACTAAAAACAAAAAGTAAACAATGCTTTTACCACCAGTGGCTTGTCAGACATGTGGTGCTGGAACTATATTTTTTATTAACCAAAGGGGACTTGATGGGGGATGTTGTCAACATCGTGCTGGCCGCTTTTACTTCTCCGGGCATTACCTGGCGTCCATTTTAGGCTGAGGTCACCTCAAAAGCCAAGGTCTGTTTTTAAAGGTGCAAATATCTGCCTCAAGGCACTTGATGATAATGTTAGTACATCTAATCCTTGTATGGGTTCCAGGTCCAGTGGGGAGGGGAGGGACCCACCCATTTACCTAGCTTTCTCATGGTTTTGGGGCATTGGTTTGAATGTAGCATCATGGAAGAAATCGGGCCTAACCATGTTATATTCCCAAAGACATCAGTTAGTGCACTGTTGCCAACCTTCACTGTGGAGACTGCACGCTGTTATTATTTTATAACAAAATATTACCCCTTCGTTTAAGAAGACGGGAAAGGTGCCAGCGTTATTATGTACATCCACACCCTGGGATATCTGTGTGTGGGTTCCAGAGCCCCATTCTGGGAGAGAAAAAAATAGACCCATTGCTACCTAACAAGCATGTCCTAAGAGTAGACTAATTGGGGTTTCGTTCAAAGTCAGATTGCAACTGTATGAGAGGGGAGGAACCAGCAGGAATAACATACAAAGCCAGATCTGTAAAATAGGTGTTCATGCAAAACAGTCTAGAACAAGACTTAAGTCCAGAAGTAAACGAACAACCAGAACTTTGTTTACAGCCGGTGAACATTACGAAGAATTAGGATAAACACCCTGTGTTTGAAGAGGAAATACTGTCTATGTTTAGTTCCAGGCTTATGTTAAACAAGGTGTACTTTTAATGATTATTTTTTGGAAAATATTGCTGTTCCTATTTTTGTAATCACCATCAAGTTAATGCTACATATACAGTCTCTGCTGTCTTCTGCTGACTTGAGAATCAGCTGTACACACATGCCGTGATTGTAACTAACTCACAGAACATGTTGAGAAAGGTGGAGACAGGTATGTTCCTTGCAGAGTGGCAAGCATCCCTTCAGAGGTCCTGGGTAGTTAGCATCCTTTGGATATTTTCTCCAGGTCATGCCGATGTGTTGGGAAATGAGCAGGCAAATAGACTGGCTCGCTCTGTACCACTAGGTGATGAATTGATATAGGACAAGTTAGATATTGTGAGGGCCCTTTGGAAGCAAGTAAACAGTGCTGAGGCACAGATAGATCATAACCGTCTAGGGAGAAAGGCGTTACGAGGAGTTACCAGAGGATCTGGCCGATGCTCAACACTCAGAGGATGAGAGGGATATACAATCGGATGGTTACTGGTGCCATCGGAATTGGAACTCTTTGCTTGCTGCTGAAGATGGGGACTGCGCACTTATGGGAGTGTCCAGAGTGCTGTGATGTCAATTCTTAATTCAACATTTAACCACCTATACTAATATAATGTGTCTTATTTTGGGTACTATTTTCCACATTACGGCTGCATTCACAATCGATTCTACTGCCTAAATTGCTAAAAGTATTTAGGTGAGGCACTTGAGTATCAAGAATTGACATCATAAATGGTAAAACAACCGCATCTGAATATCTGCCAGCATTAAGGAAGACATGCTCAATCACAGAATGCTCTCTGTTATAGTTATCCCCTTTAGAGCTAAGATCAGTTACTAAAACACCCTTATATAGCAGTGATATTCTAAACAAATGGTTACATGGCTCTTGAAACATGATGTAATAACATAAATTTAATTATGGTGTTTGAGGTTTGAACAACGGACCAACATCATGGCACAACCCATAAGTGCTCCCTTCTTCTTCTAACTCAAGCCTGAGTCTGAAGAAGCTCAGCACAGTGCACAAGCTCTGTAGCATCGGCGAAGATCTTGTAATACTTTTGGTAAATTTTTAAGTAGAAATTTTGCCCAGGCAGCACTGTTAGGATACTCTTTTCAATTTCTAACTGCCAAGGGATTTTTTATGTGCGCAACAATGCACACAGGTGTCCGATCTCACTACCCAGAGACCAGGGGGAATTACTAGAAGTCCAAGTCCACGTGAAAACATCCTAGCTCTTACCAGGAATTGAACCCGGCACCTCTTGCACTCGAGGCGGACACAATGCCTCAAGTCCACACAGCCCCCATAATTATGGTGTGCAAATAGTTGATTTAAAAAAGTCTAGTCCTTATACATATACCCTGTATAACATTGCTACATTGTCTACAGAACGCATCCTTGGTACAAGAAGCCAGGGTGACCAGATCGCTGCGGGATGAACTTGACATCTTAAAAGAAAAGGTATGTGTCTGTCTGTCTGTCTCTGACTCTCTCTTTCTTTATTTGTCTCTCTGTCTGTCTCTCTCTGTCTGTCTCTCCCCCTCTCTCTCCTCACTGCTTTGTCATTTTTCTGTCTCATTCCCTGTCCCCCGCCCCACATCTTTGCATATCCCTCCTCTCTAGGTCTCTCCCTTTTACAGTGTGGTCATCCTTGTTCTCACTTATCCATCTCTGTCACTCTCTTGTCCTTCTCTCTCTGTTTTCCTTTTTTTCTTCTGTTGTGTTTGGGCAACTACCAGTGTCACCAGTTATACAATAGAAAATATGCTGCTATATTGGACACATTCTGAGAAGAGGCAAACAGAGAATCATCAAACAGGCACTGAAACAGGAAATAGAGGCTTTGAGAAATGAGGCCATCCATGAGAAAGCTTAAGGCAAAAGTTGTTGAGAGAAGCCAAAGGTGCTGGAATGGACTCCTTCCATGGTGTTGAAGTGATGACACAGGATAGAACGGAATGGAGCAATACACTGCAAGCCTAAAGTGACATAATATATGGCACATCCCTTGTGGGTTCCGGTGTCTCATTGTGGGGAAAACAAGAATAGACCCACTGCCTTCCCAAGAATAGACCCACTGCCTTCCCAACAAGCATGTAATAGGAGTCGATTAATTGGGGGTTTCCTTCACAGTTGCAGCCTGAGAGGCAAGAAACCAACAGTCTGCATACAGATAAGCCAGATTTGTGAAACAGATGTGGATGCAACACAGAGGTTCAGAAACAAGACTAATGTCCAGAAGTTTTTGAACACCTAGAATACCCAGAACTTAGTCCCCTAATGACTCACAACCATCTGCCTAGTGCTGGACATGATAGGTAAAGGACCCTTTCATATCATACTAACCTCATATTAGTTTTGACTGATCGGCACTTGA
Organism: Candidula unifasciata; assembly: GCA_905116865.2. Taxonomy (NCBI): domain Eukaryota; kingdom Metazoa; phylum Mollusca; class Gastropoda; order Stylommatophora; family Geomitridae; genus Candidula; species Candidula unifasciata. The sequence continues at coordinate 179,988 of CAJHNH020000020.1, forward strand.
TGGAAAAAAATTAGGTTAATTTCCTGCCAGCCACCCTTACTTTCCAGGATTTATCTGGTAGCTGGTACCCGTTTTAGACCAGGTCAAACTGGGAGCCAAGGGTCATGTTTAACAAATCAATCTTGGTTCAGATTTCGTATCCAAGGCCTTCACAACTAAGACAAGACCAAGCAAGATAATGTATCCAGTTTTATAAGAAAGCGCCACTGGAACTTCATCGGCCATGCACTCAGAATGGATAAGACCAGACTCCCCTGTCAAGTCCTCTTATGGACACCGGAAGGGGTAAGAAAATGGGAAGACCAAGAGAGATCCTGTTTAGTACCATCATCAGGGAAGGCTCAACCATGGGCCTAATGAATATCCAAGACCTGGAACAGGTGGCAACGAACCTTTGCTAGTGTGGGTCCTAGTGCTGGAAATAAGGATAATATAATCAAAAGTGTATTCACTTACAGGGGCCAGATATTGTATAGAAGAATAGCACTGAGACAAAGGACCAGAATCTCTGGGTGAAAGTAACTGTTCACTCTAAAATCCCTGTGATGGTTCTGATTCCCCATTTTCGGGGAATAAAGAGTAGACCCACTGATGTTTTGAGTTGAAAGACACAGATATCACAGCCTAGCTGTAAACCACATTATGTGCCAGCCATCCTTTTAAGTGTGAACACAGATGAAGTTTACGGAAGAAAGTTCACTGATAACAGTTTACTGAAAAAAGTTTGCTAGATTTAGTGTAGTTTTTTGTGTTTCTGATGAACTTTTCACATTCAGATTTGATGATTTTGAAATTGTAGGCTATGAAAGTGGATGTGTATGAGAAAGAAGTTCTGAAGTACAAGGAGAAGCTGAATGAGCTGGAGTTCTATAAAGCCAGAACAGAAGTATGTCATCTTTAACTCTTTAAGGATATGAGATTTTTCTGTCAGATTTTTTAGTCAGGAAAAAAAAAGTAAAGATCCCTTTTCACGCCTTGGTCTCATCAGGCATATGGGAAGAGCAACCCATATTTTTTACAGACCAATCGGCACTAGGTGGGTAATGTGGTCAGCATTACGCTGGCTGTCTTTACTTTCCCAGGACAGCCCATCCTGGTACCCATTTAAGGCTGTGTCGACCTGCGACGGCCCATACCATGATAAAAATCTGCACAGCCAGCAGTGGCTTTCGATCACGGTACGTTGGAATTACGAGTCGGACTCGCAACGCCTAAGCCACAGACGCCGCTTTTTTTCTCTGAGTGATAATTTATTTGAATGAGGGTTGATTGCTTTGTTTCCCCCAAACTGTAATGACATTAAAAGTTACTTTAAAGCAGGTATTCAAAATTGACAACTGTGGGGGGGGGGGGGGGAGTTCAGTTGAAGTTATCACATCACTGCCTCCCTAACAAGCATGTCATAAGAGTCTTCTGCTTGAGAGACGATTAACCAACAGTCTACACACTGATAGGCCAGATTGGTAAAACTCTAGGTCTGGAACAAGTGCAGAAGTGGATGAACAACCAGAACTTTGCACCTGAGTTTACACTTGGCCAACATGAAGAAGAAGAAGAAGAATGCTAGGTTGGTCCCCCAGTGTAAGTTTGATACTCAGTGACTAAAGTGCAGAAGTGGATGAACAACCAGAACTTTGCACCGGAGTTTACAGTTGGAGAACATGAAGAAGAAGAAGAATGCTGGGGTGGTCCCTCTGTGTAAGTTTGATACCCAGAGCACCTTGCAGTTGCCCCCTCAACAGGCAAAAATATCTGATATACTGTTCATCTGTATGAAATTTATACTGGAGCATCCTGCAGTTATATTGCAACCTGATGACTGTATGCATGGGTTAAATATCCATTGCTAAGTTAACTCTTCTAGAACCTTGTGGAAACAACTCAACAGTTATCATCAGCATCATCATGTGCCATGTGATAAGCGTAGGGTGTCAGGTTTCACCGCCGCACATGATCACCAGAATCATATTTCATGTCAGTGTTCTTCTCTGACCCATCCATATAGCCAGGCCATCCAGATATTTATGAGTTTGCCTTCCCCTTGCTCTCTTTCTGTCAATCTTTCTAGTCATTTCCAGGTTTTGGACTCCGTGCCTTCTCATAAAAGGTCCAAAAACACACAGTCTGTCTATCTTGTCCAATTTATCTAATGTGTTTAAGACTTTCATCTGTCTCAAGCAGGATTGCCCCATTTGTTTTTCCATCATTCCATGATATTCTTTGCATTCTTCTCAGGCACCACATTTCCCTTGTGAAATCTCACTTACTTACTTACTTAGTCGCTCCTCTTCTACCTTGGGGTGTAGAGGTTTGCCAGAGAGATCGCCAGTTTTCTTTCTGGCTTTGTTCCATTCCAGTCCTCTGTCAGTTAGGGACTGTCGGATGTTGTCTTCCCAGCGCACCCTGGGTCGTCCCGGAGGTCTGGTTCCCTGGTTCTTAGCCTCCCATGCCTGCCATGGTGGCCGATTTTCTCCCATTCTGCATACATGTCCAAAGCATCGTAACTGTGACTGATCTACTCGGGTTAGTAAGGGCTGGGTATCAAGATCTTGACGTATTGTCTGATTGCGGACTTTGTCCCTTCTTGTCACTTGGACCACCTTTCTCAGGTATCTCATTTCCGAGGCCTGCAGCTGGCTTCTGTGAGCTGTTGTCATTGCCCATGACTCACACCCATAGGTCAGGACTGGTACATAGGTAGAGCGGTAAACAGCCATTTTCGTCCTCTTGCCAATTTCTCTTTTGCTAATACCCCCTGTAAAATCTTAAGAACATTTAAGGAAATGCATATGCATGTGTAGAGTTAACTGCGAGGAGCAGCTGGCCGAATGGTTACAAATCTTGGCTCTTGAAACGCAGGTTTGAACCCGTGGTAAGGTTGTGAATTTTGTTTCCTGTCAGGGGCTCAAATTAAAATCCTGATCTGCAGAGCTCTTGGTGACAGCACTAGCTGGACCATCGGAATTGGAACTCTTCGCTTGCTGCTGAAGATGGGGGACTGAGCACTTATGGGAATGTCCTGAGTGCTGTGATGTAAATTCCTAATTCAACATTTAGTACTATCCAGGTGGCTGTAAATTCTCAGGATCCAAGAACCCCCTCCCTCCCCTTTCCCTCCTGCCCACCTACATTAACCAGAAAGTGGTCACTACAGGTAGCAATTGCAGTTTTTCTATAGTTTACTAAACCCCACCAGAACTAAACAGACACTAGTTTGTAGACTTGCCAATATCTGTGAGACATCTTCCCTGTCAATTGATTCCCAGGAGCTGAAAGAGGACAACTCCATCCTGGAGGAAACCAAAGCCATGCTGGAGGACCAGTTGTCCAGCAGCAGGAAGAGGATTGAGACCGTGGTGGAGCTGGAGTCCAAGCTAGAGAGATACAGGCAGCAAATGGAGGAGTTGACTGTGGTTAGTTAATATGGTCAACTGTGTGTTCTTTCTGTTATGGTGTTTAGCATGTCTGTATGTTCAAGTACCTTAATACCCTGGTCAGCTGTCTTTGTTTCATGGTATTTAGTATGTCTCAAGTACTCTTTTCTGCTGGTCAGTTGTGTATTCTTTGTTTAATGGTATTTAGTATGTCTCAAGTACTCTTTTATGCTGGTCAGTTGTGTATTCTTTGTTTAATGGTATTTAGTATGACTCAAGTATTCTGTTTTGCTGGTCAGTTGTGTATTCTTTGTTTAATGGTATTTAGTATGTCTCAAGTACTCTGTTATGCTGGTCAGTTGTGTATTCTTTGTTTAATGGTATTTAGTATGACTCAAGTATTCTGTTATGCTGGTCAGTTGTGTATTCTTTGTTTAATGGTATTTAGTATGTCTCAAGTACTCTTTTATGCTGGTCAGTTGTGTATTCTTTGTTTAATGGTATTTAGTATGACTCAAGTATTCTGTTTTGCTGGTCAGTTGTGTATTCTTTGTTTAATGGTATTTAGTATGTCTCAAGTACTCTGTTATGCTGGTCAGTTGTGTATTCTTTGTTTAATGGTATTTAGTATGACTCAAGTATTCTGTTATGCTGGTCAGTTGTGTATTCTTTGTTTAATGGTATTTAGTATGTCTCAAGTACTCTGTTATGCTGGTCAGTTGTGTATTCTTTGTTTAATGGTATTTAGTATGACTCAAGTATTCTGTTATGCTGGTCAGTTGTGTATTCTTTGTTTAATGGTATTTAGTATGTCTCAAGTATTCTGTTATGCTGGTCAGTTGTGTATTCTTTGTTTAATGGTATTTAGTATGACTCAAGTATTCTGTTATGCTGGTCAGTTGTGTATTCTTTGTTTAATGGTATTTAGTATGACTTAAGTATTCTGTTATGCTGGTCAGTTGTGTATTCTTTGTTTAATGGTATTTAGTATGACTCAAGTACTCTGTTATGCTGGTCAACTGTGTATTCTTTTTTTAATGGTATTTAGTATGTCTCAAGTACTCTTTTATGCTGGTCAGTAGTGTATTCTTTGTTTAATGGTATTTAGTATGACTCAAGTACTCTGTTATGCTGGTCAATTGTGTATTCTTTGTTTAACTCTTTAAGGCCCAAACAACGGTGTGAGCGTAGTTTGAGAAGTTCCGTTCTGCCCAAACAACGGTGTCATCGTCAATTGTGTATCTCTTACATTTTGCTTCGCACGCGCGTTCGTACTAGTTTTTAATGTTTGGAGGTACGAATAACCTATTCAGGGAAAGTCACTCTGCCGAAATCCTTTTAGTTTCATTTCTTGGACTAAACCACACGTGTATAATTTGAGAGAAAAAAAACATCAAATTTTTTTTAACAGTTCATTTTCTAAGTTCATTTTTGAGAGCACTGAATACCAATGTTCTAACCACAAGAACAGGTCCCAGAATGCGTCTTTCTGCAGCCGAAGCTCTGAAATTGTTTCAGTAAGATGTTTTTAATTGTGATAATGATAATTAAAATTTAGATTTTTCAGAAAGTCATTCGGACAGTGAATTTTCACCAGTGAAGCTGAGCGATCAGCTGTTTGGAATCTAGCGATTCTGACGAGTTTATTACACAGACAATGTCCCATACTACCGTATTTATGGTGTAAAAGAAGGAAAGTGCTCTAAACAAAGCTATACTATGGCTAAGCTACATTGAAATCATCGCAGCTACAGTCTGTAAATAACTGTACAACGTGAATAGTAAATAGTGTGTGTGTAATGCTCATTTTTCTGCCATTTTTTCTCTGAAATTTTGCTTAGCACTCGGTGGGAACTAAGAGCCCCTGAGTGATAAACTAACACAGAAAGTTATCATAACTTTAGAATATGTTAGGAAATTGAACAAACTTTGAAGTTTTGTTCTCAAATTTGGATATTTACTACTCTTGTGGCTGCAAAACCATGGTAAGTGAAGAATTTTTTTGTGAAATGTTGTCCTTGTGAAATTAACATCTGCTGAATTCTTCTTTCCCACTAACTATAACAAAATTAAACAAACACTTATCATCAGATTCAAAAAGTACATTCATTTCTCTTTTAAAAAATATATACTTTTATAGGGATTAGAAGTATGTTACAATCTCTACAGCCTTTCTTGTACACCCACCCCTCTGCTATTTTTGTAAAGGGAAATTAATGTGGGCCAAGTCTGTCAAAATTCATGGGCCTGAAAGAGTTAATGGTATTTAGTATGTGTCTCAAGTACGTGGGTATCCTGATCATCTGTGTATTCTTTGTTTAATGGTATTTTAGTATGTCTATGCTTAAGTATTTAAATCCACATAAAGTCTGATTTTTCATACATAACGTCGGCTCCCAGGTCAACTCAGCCTAAAATAGGTACCTGGTAAAGTCTCGGGAAGTAAAGGCCATCCAGTGCAGGTTGTCTGCAAATATGAGTCACCCTCAAATGCCAGATATGCTGCTGGCATTAAAAAGGTTTTTTACTTGTTAGGAGATGGGGAGTTTATTCTTTTCAAAATGGGGCCTGTAGTTTATATGAGGAACTTAAGTGGCCTGAACACTAGTGTCCCCGTGTGGGTCCAGCAGGAACCTCATTGTGGGGGAAAACAAGAATAGATCCACTACCTTCCCAAAAGCATGTCATAAGAGTTGACTAATTGGGGGATTTCTTTAGAGTCAGAGTGCATCTGCCTGAGAGGCAAGGAACCAACAATCTGTATGCAGTTAAGTCAGATCTGTTAAATGGATGTGCTCGCAACACTTAGGTTCTAGAACAAGACTAAAGTCCAGAGGTTGACAAACAACCAGAAATTTCCACCGGAGAAGAAGGAGAGAAGATGAAAAAAAAAAACAGTGCATGGGCTTAAAGCTTAGTCTTTTCATGAATTCACCAACCAACCTACAGTTTGTTTATGTTATCTTTGCATTTTTAGTTGCCAGCAATTTTACCTTGCTTTGTACATCATTTTTGTTGTTGTTTCTTTGTTTGGAAACCAACAGGAGCGAGAGTCTGACAGAAAGAAAATTGAATACTTAACAGAAGAAAATGCCCGGCTGGAGTTTGAGAAGAAGTCAAGCCTTAACGAGAGCTCCAGTTTGGAAACTGAGTTATCGGTGGCCATGTCGAGAATGAACAGTGAGTTTTTCCTGTTTTTCAAAAAGAATTATTATTGCTACTCAAGAAGCTAGCATGGAGGGGCTTGTCTGCAGTGACCTGTTCTCGAAAAGCATAGTTAACTCTTTCAGTCCCAAGGAACACATTGTACACTCATAGGTTCCTGTTTAGAAGCCCAATGAATGCAAAATGTACCTATTAGACTTTTCTCTTGACCACCCCTTGGGTCTCTGATGCTAAACTTCCTGGGACTGAAAGAGTTAAATACCACTGGTTCTATGCATGCCGGCTTAGTGTTAAGGAGACCTGGATGTGAATAAGTTAACTAAAAGTAGAATTGGGGGGGGGGGGGGGGGGGGGGGGGGGGGTCCTTGTAAATCCAGTAGCTTTTTTTGAAGCTCGATTTGCATATACATGTTCCTTTGAGCCTCAGTGTTGGATGTCACAGAGTTACAGCATGAGACAGCAGGTACATATTTGCTTTAGGGGAAAATTTTCCATTTAATGCTTCACTCTGTTCATGTTTAATGATTTCTCCTTTTATTTATCATGATATATTTCAAACAACCAACAGCAACACTTTTAAATGTAGATAAATCTTCTTCTTCTCTTCCACCTTGTACCTCTGCGAAGTGTCGGGGGGAGATGCAACATTTGTTCAAGAACTCTGTCAAGAGCCCTATTAAGACTAATGTACATCACTGTAAGGCTGTTCTTAATGCCATCACTCCATATTTTCCGAGGTCTTCCACTCGCGTAGAAAAATCAGTTTTGGGAAAATTTATTAGTGACTTGTAAAAACTTTTTTTTTTTAACATATTTGTTTGGGAATCCTCACAGGTTTATGATCCATTTGTCTTTCATTTACGGGTTCAAAGGTTAATGTTATAAAATTATCTCTGGTTCCGTAGAATTTCCCTGTCACAGAATTCTAAACAAATAAATGAAAGTTATTTCCACTGGAAGCAGGTAACTTTTATATTTATATATATATATATATATATATATATATATATAATATATATATATATATATATATATATATATATATATATATATATATATATATATATAAATATATATATATATATATATATATATATATATATATATATATATATATATATATATATATATATATATATATATATATATGTCACAGACCTCTGGGTGACCTTGCTGGTCCGTGGCTCGTAACTGGGCCAATGACAGACAGACTAACCTTTAACACACACTGAACCCGAACGCACACAGAGCACACACGACAATCTTTATTGTAAGTACAGGTAATACAATAGACAGTTGACTTCCCGCTGTGTGGCCACCTATTGCTTGGACCCTCTGGCCGAACGAGCTTTACAGTCGCCTCGCTCCCAGTACGTCCCACAAGCAAATTTCTGATGTACAAACCACACGGTCACGAGATACGCTCTTAACTATTGACACACTGACCAACCAAACTGTCACAGCCTCTGTCTAGTACAGGGTCAGAGTGCCAAGGTTAGACATTCTCTCACAGTACATGTATAAATACCCTACACAAGAACTATCCTATTCTAACAGAACACTGTACATAAACTAGGCAGTCACTAACAGAAATATCCTAACTCTAATAGAACACTGTACATAAACTATGCAGTCACTAACAGAAATATCCTAACTCTAATACACTATCACTGTCTTGCTAAACGTCTGCTTCCTCTCTGACCGTCGCACACCGAATGTCCTGTGTTCTCTCCACCTCATGTCCCTTGACCCCGGTCCAGCTCAGTCCCAACCGCGGTCATCATGCTGTCGACTTGTCTCCAACAACTTTCACTCTTTCTTGCCGTGGCCAAACGCTTTATCCTGAGAGCTGGTTTCACCGTGCAATAACAGAACAGACTTGACCAGTCACGGCCCTCACCTTTGTGTCAACCCTGGGGTGTCACCTCAACACGCGCACCTTATGGTGTGGTACACTGACTATACTTATAGGGTTGTGACATTCACTCTTCCTCTGAACTGATACTTCCTGACAAAGTCAAGTATCAGCAAAGCATGGCCTGCCATCATGTACAGTCATCTTTTTAAATTCTCTCGTCAACATTTAGTTACCTGAAAAAAAAATAAGTCATGTACTTTTGGGTCAATCACCTAAGGGCAAACTATCTGGCACATATTTAATGGGTATATACATTCAATGGGTAAGCCCCTCCCTAATGGGTAGAAATGGTATCAGCCCTTGACACAAATACGTCACTACTCATTACACCTTCAAATCATATGGGTAATGATATAAATAATAATTTGGGTGGACACTCAAATCGTCCGGGACCCAATTACACCTTACTTCACTTACTGTGCAAGTAAGATGCCACTGTATACACTCCCAAGCCGTTTAACCAACGACACCGTGATTAATAACAGTAGGCGTCATGGACTATCTCCACAAGACTTGTCCATGGTTGTGAAAAGGAATCATGACCTGACTCCCCGACCTACAGTCGTATAATGTGTCCGTGAATCCGCAGTACCTGCCAAGACACAAATCACCCCATATGACCCACAGTGCAAAATAGACAGAAAACAAATCTGTGGCCAGTTGGACACACTCCCATCCTCCAAGGATAGTGCTACTCCTCAAATGTAGTCTCCATATATGCAATATTAGTTACAACATCATTAACTCTTCATGTGAGTGCCCTTGTAAAAGTACAATTTTAATTTTCATTCCAACTATCAATTATCAATTTTGGAAAGCAAAATAAACAATTAAAAGAAGAAAAAAATAAGAAAATTTAAAGAAAATTTCGTTGTCACTGCTAAACTAAATTGTCCGTTATTTTAAAGTCTACTAGTTTACAAAACTATCTACTCATAATGCATTATTGTCTAACATATACTTTACATTTACATTTCCTGCACATAAGGCACTCAGTTAATATTAAACTCATTGAAACTTTTTGTAGAAGTGATGGATTTCAGATTAAGTTTCAAAAACTGAAGAATATTATTATTGCAATTTGAGAATACTGAAACAAAAATAATTGCAAATCAAACAATTAACATTACTTATGTAATCTAACAAAAATTTTTAGCAAAGAAAAGAAAAAATGTATATATATTTGTAAAATCAAAATGGATTGTCACACAAATAATTTTACACTGAAAATAAATAAGTAAAATACATATACATTTTCACAAACAAAAATCATTACACTATATTCATTCAAACAAAACAATTACAAATCGAAATAAATAAGCAAAATATACATGAAATAATTTTCAAACTCATAATTTTTTCCCTTTTATAAATACCATCTCAATAGTTACAAATCAAAATAAATAAGAAAAATACACAAATAAATTACTCATCATAAATACCAACACAATAGGTACAAATCAAAATAAATAAGCAAAATACACCAATAAATTACGCTTCATAAATACCAACACAATAGTTACAAATAAAAATAAATAAGCAAAATACATAAATAAAATTGTGCGAATGAAATGGAATGAATAAACTTATCAATTCCAAACCAAATAATATACATGTAACATAAACATATAAAACATAAAGCACATACAGAACGAATAAAACATATATAATCCATACAATACATATTATATTAAAGATGAACATAATAAGATTAACTTATAATATGACAATCACAACATAGACTTCTATTTTATACATTCATTCCCTTTTATTCCATTTACACTCTTCTTTCATACTTCACATTTTCCTTTCTGCTGAAGTCCTTAGAATGATCATCACCTCTATGTTCCTGTAGAGTAATCTTTTACGATTGTTCACTTCACTGGTTTTAGGCTAGAACAGCACTTGTACACACTGCTACTTGACATTTACTATTGTTCAACTGGATCTATGAAAGTTGTTGTAGAATTCAGTTATGGAACAATTCATATTCATCTGCATTTTCAAGAAGGTATGAATACATGAAGACAATGTCTTTTCACATAGTCTGTAAATTTCTGGAGTTACCAGACTGTCAGTTTCCGGGTACAACTAGGCAATCAATAGTTTTACAGCCGGCTTAATAGGTCAGCCAGGTTGTTGCTGTTGCCCTTGACGTATGTGATTGTGAAATGAAAATCTTGTAGTAGCAGTGCCCATCTGGCGATTCGATTGTTCTTTGGGGCACCAGACTTAATGACGAGCAATGGCTGGTTGTCTGATTGTAGGACAAAAAGTCTGCCCATTCTAGCGCCTTCTCGCCAGTCAGCCCATGCTGTTTTGCCATCTCGATGAACTCAGATAGACTCGACATCTTAGTTACAACAACAATGATCTTTCGTTCAAAATAATAATAAACCGCTCAACAAATCACCTGAATACCGTAGCTGCCACGAACAAAAATACAAAAAATTACAAGTGGCAAGCCCGGAAATCAGTGAAAACAATGCTAATAATATAGCAACGTAATAAATTCAATATAACAATAATAATATTTATGGAACAATTTGGAATGTTCGATACAGAAAAGGGATGGGTCACCGAAACATAATCGTTACAATTTCTGAATGAGGGTCGATGATGTGTGCGCACAAAAAATTATTATACAAATGAACGAAAATAACGTAAATGATGAATAGGACAGACGAGAAATGAGAAGGACAATGAACGGTGCCAGGGGCTGAAATACAACTGCTCGAGGGCTGGAGAACAGACCACAACAATACACCAAAAGCAAAACAAACTTATATTCTCTCCAGTCCTTGATTCTTGGCCTTCCACAGAAAGGATGATGAGGATGATGATGATGACCGAGAACAACAGGCCTCGGTTGATCGGTGTCAGCAGCAACCACTCAACAGCACACAACCTTCCTCACACTTTTTTTACTGTCCGTCAAACTATTTCTCCTATACGTCACTAACTTGTCACGACGCAAACGCAGCCCTATCACACTTAGTCATTATTAATTACAATCAGTCGGAACAAATACGAAAACGGTAACAAACTATCACTTTATAGCGCTAAGGGTGACCCAAGCCAATCCTGATGTCGCTATCAATAATTAAGAGTAGGCCCGGACAACGATGTAATATTTAAGAGAATTAACTCAGCAACGCCATCACAAACTTACTCGGTAGCAACATCAAAATTAAGGGATTAACTCAATCACGCTAGCCCTACAATAGTGAACGACAAAACTTAAAGAAAAATTAATCAGTCAGCTAAACATACAAACTAATCTATGTCTCCTATTTAGACAAGCACATTGGGTTCACAATTAACGCGGACAACTATTCCTATTTAGCTACTACTATAGATTCAATTCCCAAGGACAAACGGCCCCATTATCTGTCACCGACCTCTGGGTGACCTTGCTGGTCCGTGGCTCGTAACTGGGCCAATGACAGACAGACTAACCTTTAACACACACTGAACCCGAACGCACACAGAGCACACACGACAATCTTTATTGTAAGTACAGGTGATACAATAGACAGTTGACTTCCCGCTGTGTGGCCACCTATTGCTTGGACCCTCTGGCCGAACGAGCTTTACAGTCGCCTCGCTCCCAGTATGCCCCACAAGCAATCTTCTGGTGTACAAACCACACGGTCACAAGATACGCTCTTAACTATTGACACACTGACCAACCAAACTGTCACAGCCTCTGTCTAGTACAGGGTCAGAGTGCCAAGGTTAGACATTCTCTCACAGTACATGTATAAATACCCTACACAAGAACTATCCTATTCTAACAGAACACTGTACATAAACTATGCAGTCACTAACAGAAATATCCTAACTCTAATACACTATCACTGTCTTGCTAAACGTCTGCTTCCTCTCTGACCCTCGCACACCGAATGTCCTGTGTTCTCTCCACCTCGTGTCCCTTGACCCTGGTCCAGCTCAGTCCCATCCGCGGTCATCGTGCTGTCGACTTGTCTCCAACAACTCTTTCTTGCCGTGGCCAAACGCTTTACCCTGAGAGCTGGTTTCACCGTGCAATAACAGAACAGACTTGACCAGTCACGGCCCTGACCTTTGTCTCAACCCTGGGGTGTCACCTAAACACGCACACCTTATGGTGTGGTACACTGACTGTACTTATAGGGTTGTGACATATATATATATATATATATATATATATATATATATATATATATATATATATATATATATATATATATATATATATATAATATATATATATATATATATATATATTTATATATATATATATTAACAAAATACTATTCACTGACTTTGAATTTTGCAGATGTGGGCTCATCCTTGAGCGAACAGCTTTCAGAAACATCACATACCAGAATTCTTAGACTGGAACTGGAAAACCAGAGACTTGCAGCCAGACTGGCAGAAATGAAAGAGACAGCATTGATTCAGAGCGCCGAGGTTAGCTTGGAGCTTGAGAAAGAAAACCAGCGCCTGGCCAAAAAGGTGGGATACTCTTCTGTGTAGAAATCTTGTATATTTTTTATTTGTTTTTTAAAGTATATCTGAAAAGTAATGTGGCTGAATATGGGAGCCCGAAGACAATTCACCAGACATCAGAAGGAGGCATCATATTTCGGCCATGTTATGGGAAGAGGGAAAATGGAACATGTTGTGACTACTGGAAAGATCTGTGGAAGGAGGGATAGAGGAAGACAACGAGAGAAGATTCTTGACAGTCTTGTTGCATGGCATGGAGGTGTTTCAGCACACAAACTGATACATGCTGCAGGAGATCCCAGATTGTGGAGAGGCATGATCACTCACGCCAGTCTGCAAGGCACCTGATGATGATGTGAGAACTTGCTTGAAAACTGGTAGTACACAATGTGCCTTGATCTGTTGTATTTGGAATAGTCTTGGAGGCTGTGATCTGTTGTCTCAGGTGTCAGTCCACATGTGCACATTGGCTGATTTGCCAGTTTTAAAATTTGTGTACACATGGCTGCAAAGTTGATTGTGCCCTGTTCCCATCATTATGTAGCAGGTCCTTTGCAGAACGTCGCTCTCATCAAGGTCTGCCTGAAAGAAACTCGGTCTCTCACCAGCTCTCCCGCCTCGTGTACTTTCATACTCAGGGAGTAGGTAGCCCTGTTCTAAGGATTAGAATAATGATCTGCTCTAGTGTAAATCTGATGTCAATCTTGAGGGAGTGTCATTTATCTGGGATGCCCCCATCTCTGATGACAGCATTGAAAATCACTGTCATTTCTGATGTTTATCTTGATTAAATACAGAATTGTGGGAATCAGTTCATGGTCCTCAGTGTGGTTGGTTAAGCTGTGGGTGTCTGTACATGTGATTGTATGTGTGTGTATGCATGCTTGCATGTGTAGGTGTGTATGTATGGAATGAATGTGTGTGTGTGTGCATGTATGTGTGTTTGTTTTCTGTTTGTGCATTTATGTCTATGTATGGGTGTGTGTTTTCTGTTTGTGTATGTATGTTGATGCGTGTATGTATGTATTAGGTATGTCTGTATGAGAATGTAAGGGTATATATACGCGTGTGTAAGATTGTGAACACATTGATGTGTGTATGCACTATTAAATAATGCATATTTCTTTGTTATATCCATAACATGCATTATTGATAATAGGCATTGGTACTCTGAAAAATGAGTGCTTAGAAGGGCCAAATGTCAGACGGGCCTGCGTGCCCAGTTTGTAACCCTTCGAAAAAAAGTTTGTTCGTTCATTCGTTCGTTAGCTAGTCAACCAACTTCTATGCAATCATGAAACCTTAAAATATGATTTATCATTGTTTTGGTAATATCATTTTATATAATCACTTGATTCTGTACACACACACACACACTCTCTCTCTCCCTCCCTCCCTCTTTCTCTCCCCCCATACCTCTCTCTCTCTCTCTCTCTCTCTTTCTCTCTCTCACTCTCTCTTTCTCTCTCAGCTTGTGTGTCTTTTCTCCCACTTTGTTAATATTCTCTCCCATCCTCCACCACCTCTCTCTGCCTTCCCCTTACTTATTCCCTCCACTCTCTTTCTCCCTTCTTCCCCATCTTTTCCCTTCCTCCACTTTTCTCCTTTTCTCCACCCTCGTTCTCCCTTCCTCCACCCTCTTTCTCTCTTCCTCCACCCTCTTTCTTCTTATTCGTGATTTTTAAAAAAATAATTAAGAAAGTTCATTGGTTTGTTCATTTCCCTTCCCTTCCCCTCCTCGGACCAGCTCTGTATGCTCCATTGTTTGTTATTGGTGGGAAAAAATTACCCATGTTCAGCCTTGCTGAAGATGGCAGTCAGTTTTTATTATGGCCTGGTGTTTTTGTGTGCCAAGTATCTGACTTCAATGGTTTGTTGTGCTGTTATTGTGGCTTCTTGTCCCTAGCCCATGCTTAGCATTCTGAATCTTCCATTACACACCAGGTGGAGAAAGCTACAATCCGGTTCATGTGAAGCGTCTGGCCAGCTGGTTCAGTTGGAGAGTGAGCTGTCTGCAGCCAGGGAGGAGAAGGACCGACTGAAGCAAACTGTGGAGACTCTGCGGGAGAAGTCGGAGCAGCAAGTTGAAGCACTGGAGAAAGAGAATGAACAGTTGTCTCAAGCTTTACACCAGATTAGAGAGAGGATTGAGAAAACAAGTGATCTGAAAGTATGTTTTTGTGTTAGTCTATGAGCATAGGACTTTCTTGTGTTGTTTGTTGTTTTCTTCTTCTTCTCCTCATCCTGCTGCTGCTGCTGCTTCTTCTTCTTCTAATGTATGTGGGTATATGTGTGTGTGTGCGCGCGCCCACACTAGAGTGTGCATGTATTTTTGCCACCCATGCTTTTGTGTTTTTTCTTGATATTCACAGTATTCATCTTATTATTTGAATTTAACATGCTTTAATGATAAAATACAACTGCTCTGTGAAAGACGGATGTTTGGAACGGCAAAGTGTAAGGCGGGCCTGCGTGCCCAATTTGTGACCCCTTGAAAATAAAGTTTGTTTGTTCCTTCTTCTTCTTCTTCTTCTTCTTCTTCTTTTTCTTTTTCCTTTTCTTCCTCTTCTTCATCTTCTTCTTCTTCTTCTTCTTCTTCTTCTTCTTCTTCTTTTTCTTTTTCTTCATCTTCTTCTTCTTTTTCTTTTTCTTCCTCTTCTTCATCTTCTTCTTCTTCTTTTTCTTCCTCTTCTTCATCATCTTCTTCTTCTTCTTTTTCTTCTTTTTCTTTCTCTTCTTCATCTTCTTTTTCTTCCTCTTCTTCATCTTCTTCTTCTTCCTCTTCTTCATCTTCTTCTTCTAATGAGCATGTCTTAAAAGAGGACTAATTAGGCATTTACTGAAAATGAGTAGGCTTAGCCAAAAGGTGCAGATTTTGCAGCCTAACTGTAAATCATGACACAAAGGTGTGACGAGCCTTTTTAACTCTTGTTCATTCCACTTATCCCAAAGAGCTGAGCTTCAAAAGTAGTACATTCCTAATTAAGTCTGAAGGAGTTGAACAGACGCTATGAGACATAAGAAGTTAAACTAATACTTCAGATATAAGATGTTAATATAACATTTATATCTGTGATTCCATGTGTGTGGGTTCCAGGACCCCATTGTGGGGAAACACAAGAATGGGCTCACTGCCCTCCTAACAAGCATATCGTAGGGGTAGACTAATTTGGGATTTCTATTAAAGTCAGGTTGCATTTGCCTGAGAAATGAGGAACCAACAGTCTGTGCACAGTAAAATCAGATCTGTAAAACTGATGTGCATGCAGATCTAAAGTTCTAGAACCAAAGTCCAGAAATTGATGAACAAACAGAACCTTCCACTGGGAGTTGATAGCTAGTGAACACATAGAATATTTTGTTTTCTTTGAAGTGACCAAGATGGGCATGATGAGTTGTTTGGTATGGAAAGAGTTAAAGACGAATGCAGGAGGATGAGAAGACAGCACTAGGAGATACTCAGCTCATTGCACAAATTTGAATATTTGAGAATTTTATTTGCATAGCTTGATTGTTTAATTGATTATTATTTCAAATTCCAAGGTTCACTGTCGTGCATCAGTAGAGGCTCAGCACAAGATTTCCTTGCACTCTTTTATACAGTTCTAAAACAATTATATTTTAATGATGAAAACAGTAGATGAACAAGTACTAGACAAAAAGTAATTGGCTTGTTGTGCCTGGGTGAGGGGCTGCCTCCTAGCAGCCTCTTTACATGCCATCTGGCTGATTCACGGTTACCCACTACTTCTGGAGACGCATATGAAGCACTCAGCGACAGCCAGACCCTCCTCCTTTTTTCAGCCAGGCTTGGGACCGGTCTTAGTGGAGTATCATACAGTTCTAACACTATTATGTTTTCATGATGAAGACATCTGATGACATTTTTACCTGCTCTAGGAGGTAAAAGTGCATGAAGCACTCAGATTCAGCCAGACCCTCCTCCTTTTTCATCCAGGCTTGGGACCGGTCTTAGTGGAGTTTTATACAGTTCTAACACAATTATATTTCCATGATGAAGACAATAGATGTAATTCTTGCCCAGGTCAAAGACTTGGAGAAAGAAAACAGGCGCCTGGTGGAGACAGTGACAACCAAGAATTCACAGCTCAACAAATTGGAGTTTGACAACCGCCAGCTGCAGCGATCCTGCCATCAGCTGCAGGAGAACATACGTCGTGTCCAGGAGCTGGAGCAGGAGGTCCAGTCACTGGAGAAAGAGAATGCTGATCTACATCAGAAGGTGGGTTGAGCAGTGTTTTTCTTGAAGCAGTCCTGTTCCTGGTATATGAAGTGTCTGTCTTCATAAAGCATACTTTTGTCTGTGGCAGAAACATGGAGAACAACTAAGGCAATTATTAATAAGTTTCAGACATTCATTAACTGGTGCCTGCACAGAATAGAGGGAATTAAGTGGTGTGATAGAATAACTAATGTAGCGTTTTGGGAGAGAACTAAGCAAGCTCCAGTTAACCAAGAGATGAGGAAATGACGCTGGCGTTGGATAGGACACACATTGAGAAAACTGGAGAACAGCATAACTAGAATGTATTTGCATTGGAGCGCATGTGAGTTGGTTGAGGGCCTATGCTCCATTGGGGTCTAGAAAGGCAGAAGAAGATCATCATAAAGCACAGTGGTTTTCAGCCTGATTTCGGGGGGGGGGGGGTGTCTGGGGGTGCAACTAGATGGCATCAAGCAATTTAGAAATGTTCATTTATACTTCAATAATCTCTTATGATAACATTTAGTTACCAGTTTTATTAAAAGTTTAAAAAAAGAAAGCAAATGAAAGTTAACATATTATTTTTAAGCAAAAAAGGCATAGACACGTATCATGTCACTGACCAGTCCAAATGTTGACTTATGAACTGACATCATGGCACTCAGGCAATTCCCATAATCACTCCGTCCCTTACTTCGGCAGCCATCAAAGAGTTCCAGTACCGACAGAACCAGCAGTATTTTAATAATATGTCAATCTTGCCTGTCTCTAGATGTAGAGGTTCGTCGATGATAAAAGGAATTTCTAGTGTCGGGCTGTTTGCGTTGGCACTTCTGACAACTGCCTTAGGCATGTAATGGGGGTGTATGTTATTGGCTTTGCTGAGACTGCAGTCTGTGTCCATCTTCCCATTAGTGACAGTGATGGACATCTGTACAGTTTTCATTAGCACAGGGACAGCAACTATACCTGTTTGCTATGCAGAAGGAACTCTTGATTATCTGAGTGTAGAATGTCGGCCAGATCCCCTGGTCATTTCCCGCTGAGCCAGAATTAGTGTCTCTAGGTTTAGGTTTGAACAACGGATCAACATCATGGCACAAGGGTAATAACCCATAAGTGCTCTATTCTATTTCTAACTCAAGCATTAGTCCAAAGAATCTCAGTGCAGTGCCCGAACTTGGTAACACCAGTGAGGATCCTGAAATACTTTGGGTAGATTTTAAACTTCAAATTGTGCCCAGGCAACGCCGTTAAGCTATTATTTTCTATTTCCAACTGCCAAGGGATTTTTTTAACGTGTGCAGCAGTACACACGGGCATCCGATCTTACTACCCAGAGGACAGGGGAAATTACTAGTAGTCAACGTGAAAAAATCTCAGCTTTCACCGGGGCCTGAATCCGGGACCACCAGCACTCGAGGTGGAGGCCATGCCTTGAGACCACTCAGCCCCCCCCATTGCCAGTGTTATCTCTGATAACTTAGTTTCTAATGTCTCAAACATTCAGGTTGCTACGCTACAACACACTGCTGACAGACTGGAAGTGGTGGAGCAGGAGAGTTCGGATCTCAGTATAGAAAATCACAGGTTGCAGAAAACGGTGGAGAGTCTTCAGAAACTGGCTCAGCGAAGAGAGCAAGAGGAACAGGATCACATCTCCTTGAAACTGGAGCATCAACGCCTGCAGGTAAGCATCCAAACACTTTCTTGCTACAAGCTCTGTCAGTACCGTCCAGAATGGCCACTTGCTTGCTACAAGCTCTGTCAGTACCGTCCAGAATGGTCACTTTCTTGCCACAAGCTCTGTCAGTACCATCCAGAATGGTCACTTTCTTGCTACAAGCTCTGTCAGTACCATCCAGAATGATCGCTTTCTTGTTACAAGCTCTGTCAGTACCGTCCAGAATGGTCACTTTCTTGCCACAAGCTCTGTCAGTACCGTCCAGAATGGTCACTTTCTTGCCACAAGCTCTGTCAGTACCATCCAGAATGGTCACTTTTTTGCTACAAGCTCTGTCAGTACCATCCAGAATGGTCACTTTCTTGCTACAAGCTCTGTCAGTACCATCCAGAATGATCGCTTTCTTGTTACAAGTTCTGTCAGTACCATCCAGAATGATCACTTTCTTGTTACAAGCTCTGTCAGTACCATCCAGAAAGGTCACTTTCTTGCTACAAGCTCTGTCAGTACCATCCAGAATGGTCACTTTCTTGCTACAAGCTCTGTCAGTACCATCCAGAATGATCGCTTTCTTGTTACAAGTTCTGTCAGTACCATCCAGAATGATCACTTTCTTGCTACAAGCTCTGTCAGTACCATCCAGAATGATCGCTTTCTTGTTACAAGTTATGTCAGTACCATCCAGAATGATCACTTTCTTGTTACAAGTTCTGTCAGTACCATCCAGAATGGTAACTTCCTTGCTACAAGCTCTGTCAGTACCATCCAGAAAGGTCACTTTCATGCTACAAGCTCTGTCAGTACCATCCAGAATGGTCACTTTCTTGCCACAAGCTCTGTCAGTACCATCCGGAATGGTCACTTTCTTGCCACAAGCTCTGTCAGTACCATCCAGAATGGCCACTTTCTTGCTACAAGCTCTGTCAATACCATCCAGAATGGTCACTTTCTTGCTACAAGCTCTGTCAGTACCATCCAGAATGGCCACTTTCTTGCTACAAGCTCTGTCAGTACCATCCAGAATGGCCACTTTCTTGCTACAAGCTCTGTCAGTACCATCCAGAATGGTCACTTTCTTGCTACAAGCTCTGTCAATACCGTCCAGAATGATCACTTTCTTGCTACAAGCTCTTTCAGTACCATTCAGAATGGCCACTTTCTTGCTACACGCGCTGTAAGTACTATCCAGAATGGCTACTTTCTTGCTACAAGCTCTGTCAGTACTATCCAGAATGGCTACTTTCTTGCTACAAGCTCTGTCAGTACCATCCAGAATGGCCACTTTCTTGCTACAAGCTCTGTCAGTACCATCCAGAATGGCCACTTTCTTGCTACAAGCTCTGTCAGTACCATCCAGAATGGTCACTTTCTTGCTACAAGCTCTGTCAGTACCATCCAGAATGGTCACTTTCTTGCTACAAGCTCTGTCAGTACCATTCAGAATGGTCACTTTCTTGCTACAAGCTCTGTCAGTACCATCAAGAATGGCCACTTTCTTGCTACAAGCTCTGTCAATACCATCCAGAATGGCCACTTTCTTGCTACAAGCTCTGTCAATACCATCCAGAATGGCCCCTTTCTTGCTACAAGCTCTGTCAGTACCATCCAGAATGGCCCCTTTTTTGCTAGAACATAAAACATTTTCTGTTCCTGAAAGGGAACACAAGGGTGTATCTTCTGACAATGCCCACAGGGGCATGTTTTCTGCCTGTAAACAACCAGATATTAATTTTGTCGCAGCTGCTTGACCCTCGTACATAAAGACCAACAAATATGGTTGTGAAAATCTTCAATGGTCTACCGAAAATGGAAATTACAAAGAAAGAAAATCAGTCCTAGCTGAACTGTCGCTATCCTTCTTCTCTCCATCCTCTTTTTTTTTTTATTCAACACTAATGTCTAAATGTATACTGGTGAGCAAACACAAACTTTTCAGAACAATGCTGTTCAAATAGCCATACACTTGTAACTTAGCACCTGACTGATTTTATAGTCACTTGAGACAGGAATGAAAAATTTTCTTAGCACTTTTTCTTTCTTTTGTCAGTCTCTGCTTTGTACTGCCAGGAGTCACAGTTTAGCATATGATAGGTAGTGGGCCTTAAAGCTTGCACTGACTTCTTCAATCCATTATCTTCTAGGTCTCCCTCTATTTCTTAATGTTTCTATTTTCATGTTGTACATTCTTGCTGCCGTCGTCATGTGGTTCATTCTCTCTGGATGGCTGAACCATTTCAGTCTTTGTTTCTGAATTATTTAGTGATGGCTGTTATTCCAGTAGTATTTCTTATCTCTTATGTGGTTTTAAAAAATCCATTGACAGAGGACGCTGGAGACTCTGAAGTCAGAGACTGACAGAGCAGTGGAGCTGGAGTCAGAGAAGAATGATCTCAGCAAAGAGATTCAGCAGCTGCAGAAGCTTCTGGAAGGGCAGAAGACACAGAAGCTGAAACAGGAACAGATGGAGGTGGAGATCTTGAACCTGTCAAACGAGAACCAGGTAGGATGTGGAGTCTGTATGCGTGTGAACAGAAAGGTCAAACTAGTCTCTAGATAGCTGGTGTCATTGGGTGTGTAGAAGTGAACATTTGCAAACTTCAACAGAGAAGAGGTAGAGAGATACACATATGCACACATAAATATGGCTTCATCTGTTTTACTTTTGTTACTATATAGGGTTATCCAATATGGCGGTGTACACAAGACACGTTTTTTTTTCCTTTGTGTTTTCAGCTTTGAATGAAAGTGTTACTTTTGATAAATTGCAGTTAAAAATGATTCTAGGACAGGCCCAGCAAGCCGGTGGAGATTTAATTGTTCAGATGAATGTGTTAAAGATATGAAGAGGAGAAAATCAACATTACATCAACATAAGCTACACAACTAGCAAAAGCTGGAAACTATGAAAATCAACATTACATTAACATAAACTACACAACTAGCAAAAGCCAGGAAACTGAAAATCAACATTACATTAATATAAACTACACAACTAACAAAAGCCAAGAAACTGAAAATCCACATTACAATAATATAAACTACACAACTAGCAAAAGCCAGGAAACTATGAAAGTCAACATTACATTAACATAAGCTACACAACTAGCAAAAGGAACAAACTATGAAAATCAACATTACATTAACATAAACTACACAACTAGCAAAAGCCAGGAAACTATGAAAATCAACATTACATTAACATAAACTACACAACTAGCAAAAGCCAGGAAACTGAAAATCAACATTACATTAATATAAACTACACAACTAGCAAAAGCCAGGAAACTGAAAATCAACATTACATTAATATAAACAACGCAACTAGCAAAAGCCAGGAAACTATAAAAATCAACATTACATTAACATAAACTACACAACTAGCAAAAGCCAGGAAAGTACGAAAATCATTACATTACATTAACATAAGCTACACAACTAGCAAAAGCCCAGGAAACTAAATCTAACTCCTTTCTGTGACACTTGATGGCAGTAGGGCAGAAAAAGGCAAAATTTGGTTTACACACCATCTATGGCTTAGGCATTGTAAATGCGCTTTGTAATTCCAGGGTGCCAGGTTTAATCACAGCTGTAGGCAGTTTGGCAGCAGACTGCCTGGCATTGGTTTCGAAGGAGATATTGAGAGGCGACTGTTCAGAAGGTATTTGCAAATTACCGAACATAACATTGCCTAGTGAAATCACGAACATTCACACAACTGCTGGGATTGGTTCTTTAGTGTCCTGTAAAAGAGATGCAGCTGACTACAGTATGCAGTAAGGATGCAAAAGTGCTGAGTCACGCAGGGTCATGCACTGAGACTAGGTATAGACTTATCTACTCCTCTTCTTGGTCATACCAGAAACATATTTCTTACTCGGGAGCAGGTGTCTGGCCATTGTAAATAAGATCAATATTTCCTTCGAAGTTGGAGCCCGAGAGGCAAGAAGCCAACAGCCTTGCACAGAAATAAGCCATATCTGTAAAATGGACATGCATGCAACAC
The DNA here is from genome assembly GCA_905116865.2 of Candidula unifasciata. Classification (NCBI taxonomy): domain Eukaryota; kingdom Metazoa; phylum Mollusca; class Gastropoda; order Stylommatophora; family Geomitridae; genus Candidula; species Candidula unifasciata. The sequence goes on from CAJHNH020000020.1 coordinate 202,851, forward strand.
TTCCTGGAACGAGAACAAAGGGAAGAATTAGACCACCAACCAGGACTTTCCACCAGAGTTGACAGTAGTAGCATATGCCACTTATTAGGCTTTGGGAGAGAGCTAACAAATTCCTGTGATTCAAGAGGTAAAGTCAAGACATTATCGCTGGGTAGGACACATGTTGAGAAATTCTGAGAACAGGATAACTAGATTGTCTGTACATTGGAATCCACAGGGTCATAGAAATAAAGGCTAACCAAAAAACACAGATAAGATAGCCAGAGAGTGAAGTTAAAAAGATGGGGAGGACATGGGGTGAGCTGCATGTAACAGCAAAGGATAGAACAACCTGGCCTGAGTTGGTTTAGGGCCTGTGCTCTACTGGGAGACAGATGAAGAAGAAGAATGCAACTCTCTAGATGTGAAGTATGCCAGATAATAAATGATGCAGTCTATTGCCTTCTTTGTAGAATCTAAAACAGCTGTTTAGAAAATTTGTTTATCTTGTTCACTCTTAGTTTTGTAACAATTTCCCTGACTGTTGGAATATTCTTTATTTTTTTTTTTTTTTTTTTATATTTAGCGTCTGCGTAAGAGTGTTGAGTTGATGAGCCGGCAGCTGCAACAGTTGGACAAGGACAACGTGGACTTGGAGACAGAGAAGGAGAAGCTGAACAGTGAGCTAGAGACTCTGCGGGTGACAGCCCAGCATTTGGAGGAGAAGGACAAGGAGTCCTCCCAGTTGGAAGCTGAGTTGCTTCGTCTTCAGAAAGACAAGAGTGCTCTGGAGAAGGAGAACAAGTCAGTTGATGTTGTAACCTGTCTGTCTCCCTTTGTGTCTCCATTTTTTGCTTTCTCTGTCCCTCTTGGTGGGATATTGACCATGTCACCCACAGAGTGCTGATTAGCCTATAAAATATAGGTCTAGCCCTATGGGCCTAATGTACCCGAAAGGCATGGAAAAGGGTCCTTTACCTTTTTTTTTTCAACTGTCCCCCTCTCTCATTAATTTCTCTGTTCCTATTGTTTGTAAAATTCTGGCCACAATTTGTTTTTGTATGGTCTATAGCTCCGTAATGTTATGTTTTGTTGGATTACACGTTATTGTTGACTGTCTGATCAGGTCTTTTCATTTTTCATCATCCAAGGCACGAAACTTGATGCTTTCATATTTAACTCTTTTGCCCCAAGAAGCTTAAATCCTGTTACTGCTGGTTGTGATGCATTCCCCTAAATGTTCTCGAGAAGTGTAGTTAAATGCCATTGGTTCTGTTTGCACTTGCGCAGTGTTTATGAATCTCAGATATGTAAATATTTTCTAAAAACATTATTCTTATGAATTAAATGGCATGTTGGTGTCAAATGTTCCTGTAGCCTCAGTGATATAGGTCGTGGAATAAGTCATACATTACCTTATGTTTCTCATGCCCAGGGGAATGTATTCCATGTAATGTTTCACTCTAATCCTATTTATAGATTGTTGCTTTTTAACCTCACTATATATTTAGAGATCATTTTTTATAAATGCAAATAAATACATCCTCCATGTCTATAGTAACGTCATTATAGATTTTAATGTATTTGTTTAATTGCTTTATTTCTATCAGAAAGCTAAAGCAGAACTTAGATGCAAAAGGGTCATCCCTGGAAGAGGTCAATGCCAAGGTCCTTAGTCTGGGTCAAGAGGTGAAAACCCAGAAGCTGGCAGTGGAGAATATGAAGGAGACTTGCGGCAAGGTCAAGGACTTGGAGAAGGAGAACAAGCAGCTTCTACAGGAACTGAACACAGACAGGAGGACCCTGGCCACCCTCAGAGAGGTCAGAAAGTTGATCGTTTTAGAGATCTAAATAAACAGTTTTAGAATTCAAAGATCCCCGTGTGGGTTCCACGGCTCCATTGTGGGGAAAAACAAGAATAGACCCACTGCCTGCCTAAAAGCATGTCGTAAAAGTCGATTAATTGGGAGCTTCCTTCGAAGTCTGAGAGGCAAGGAACCAACATCTGCATGCAAATGAGTCAGATCTGTGAAACAGATGTGCACGCAACACTATTTCTGGAACAGGACTAGGTTCTTATCAATTTTTCGGGCCAATCTAGCAACACTATTTCTGGAACAGGACTAGGTTCTTATCAATTTTTCGGGCCCATCTAGCTCAGCGCCATCCTAGATGGCTGTCATTTACCCACCAACAAACACTAATACTATATACTTAGTCGCTCAGAAAAGCCACTGCAATACACTGTGTACCTGTCCGCACTCCAACGTATACACTAAAGAGACAACTGACACCCCTGCCACTTACTTACACTTGACCTTCTGACAGCTTAAAGTGGAGACTGACCGTCCAATCACAGCGTCTTGGCCCGCCTTCCGTCATTCATATGGGGGGAACCAGGGCCTGGAAACCAAAGAAATAATTGTAATAGGACTAGCTCATAGGCTTTAGCAGTTTCTATCTTCTTCCTTTTTATCTCCCATCTGATATTGAAGCATCGGTCGTCAGCCAACTCTTATCCGGCTGTCATATTTTTTCACTGTTTTCTACAGCTCTTGCCATGTCTCCCACATATCATTCATATCTTGTCTAAATCTTTTCTTGTGTTTTAGCTCTCATTCCATCTTCCATCTGTACCTTGTGGATTCTAGGGAAAATTCATTCAGATCTAAATGCTTTTATAGTTCTATTCCAGGTGCCAATTCTGGAGATTTTCTCATTGGTAATCTTTGAGTATTTTCTAGGTGCTATCTTTAGCGATTTTGTTTCTGGGTGTTAACTGGAGATCTTTCTAGAAGGCAAATCTGGAGATTTTCTAGGTGGTAAATCTAGAGATTTTCTAGGTGGTAAACCTGAAAATTTTTTAGGTGGTAAACCTAGAGATTTTTTAGGTGGTAAATCTAGAGATTTTCTATGTGGTAATTGTGGAGACGTGTATTGTTATCGTGGTATGGGACGTCGCAGGTCGACCCAGCCTCAAATGGATACCAGAATGGGCTGTCCTGGGAAAGTAAAGACGGCCGGCGTAATGCTGACGACATTACTCACCGAGTGCCGATTGGTCTAAAAATATGGGTGCTCTTCCCGTATGCCCGATGCGCCTAAGGGCGTGTAAAGGGATCTTTTGGGGGTCGCCGTGGCCTTGCGGCTAGACGCTCGCCGCGGATCTGAAGGTCCTAGGTTCGTTCCTTGGCGGAGCTGGACTATTTTCAAAAATGACCTTGGCTCTCAGGTCAACCTAGCCTTGAATGGGTACCGGGTGCAGTCCCGGGAAGTAAAGGCGGCCGGCGTGATGCTGACCACATCACTCATCTTGTGCCGGTTGGTCTATAAAAATATAGGGCTAGCCCTATATGCCTAAAGGCGTGGAAAAGGATTCTTTACTTTTTTTTAAATGTGGAGAATTTTCTAGGTAGTAAATCTGGAGAATTTCTAAGTGATAACTGGAGATTTTGAAGGTGTTAAGTCTGGATATATTTCTGGCTGGTGAAAGGTAGTAACGCAATAATCCTGACTCCTTTCCGTCTTATCCATATGGCTTCATGATTAATTTTATTAGAAGATCATCCATCCATCATGGGTAACTGATTTATTCTTGTTTCTTCTGTAGATTTATGGAGTGTAAGTTATCTGACGCAGCTGTATTTTCTACTGTCAGTGTAGTCAACGCCATGTCCAACTCGCTTACGTTACGCTTGATAACTGACAGTCTTATTATTCTTTGCTTTCTCTAAAGGACCGAGCAGACAGGAATCCTCTATATGTGTAGTGTTATATTTATTGCTGCCATTTTTGTTCGCTCTCTTTTACCTTCGCTCTCCCTTTCCTCGTGGTTTTCTTCAGAATAATATCCAGATTAATAAAGACCTCTTAGGGGTCTCTGTGGAGAAGTGGTCAAGCCGGTTGCCTCTCATTCTGAAGGTCGTGGGTTTGTTTCATGACTGTACCATTCACTTCACGAGTGCAGGTTTCATGGAAATCCCTGGGGATCGTCGCAGAGTTGTTGCTGTGTGCAGCGCTCTGTGCAGGCTGCTAGCTGTTCTACAAAGAGAGACTGAGCCATATGGGATAACATATGAAGTCGATCCTCGCGATTTCAAAGACATCTTGATCATGAATGTTCTGTGATATGATATCGATTATGCAAGATAGGGTGGAATGGAGGAGTAGACTGTGAGCCCTAAATAACATGTAATGGCATAATAGGATGATTATGATAATGGTGGTCGTGGTGGGAAATGCATAGGACAGGAGAGCATAAAGGAGCCTGTCAGGCGTATTCTTCATGAGCATATCTTCTTCTTCTTCGCGTTCACCAGCTGTAAACTCTGGCAGAAAGTTCTGGTTGATCGTCCACTACTGAACTGCAGTCCTGTTCCAGAACCTGAGTGTTGCATGTGCATCAGTTTTACAGATCTCATTCTTTTGAATACAGACTGTTGGTTCCTTGCCTCTCCTTCAGATGCACTATGACTTCAAAGGAAGCTCCCCAATTAGTCGACTCTTACGACATGCTTTTGGGGAGGCAGTGGGTCTATTCTTGTTTTCCCGACAATGGGGTCCCCGGAACCCACACGGGGGTTCATGAGCATGTATCCTGCAAGGAATTTGCTACAGATAATTTTTGCCTTTGGGAATGACTCTTTAAGGCAAACTGTGGGAAACTGGTTAGTTTCAAGTGCACCACCCTGTTTGCGGCCTGTGCTGCAGTGGTTGCATACAAAATTGTGACTGTTGAAGAACAGGAATGCTGCATGAGGATGTTGGTCCTTAGTCAAGGTTTCAACATCACTGCAGAGGCTCCATTACTTCTCCATTTCTGTGCCAGTGGAAGTCACGCAAAATGTCTTTCGCTGTCCCATTTGAAAACTAGTCAAAAACTTATCAGTCCCATCAAATTCCTGAAGCTTGCACAGGCAAAGTAAATGCATGTCAGCTGTCAGTCGTGCCGACACTAACAATCCCACACCTGAATTGACCGATAGGTGACCTTTTAAATATAACAGAAATTTTATCAGTCATTTTTTATGATTGTGTGTCATCTTTTATGATTCTAGGACCTGGTGAATGAAAAGATCCGCTCCCAGGAGCTGAGTAATGAGTTGGAGCAACTGACTAGTGACCTGGAGAATCTCGGAGTGGATACAGCAAAGCTGACTGTGGCGGAGCAGGCCAAGGATGCGAAGTCAGTTCTGTTACCATTCTTCCGTAACTTTAATTTGTATAATCTGAGCACCATCTCTCCTCTTCTTCTTCTTCTTCTTAACATTCACCCGCTATAAGGTCCAGCAGCAGTTTCTGGTTGTTCATCCTCTTCTGGACTTTGATCTTGTTCCAGTGCTTGAGTTTTGCATGCACATATATTTTTTAGATGTGACTTTTTTATGCACACTATTTAATTTTTGCGTGCACATCTATTTTATAGAAATGACTTTTTGTATGCAGATTATTTAATTTCTGCGTGCACATACATTTGATAGATGTGATTTTTTTGTATGCAAACTGTTTGTTCCTTACCTGCCAGGAAGATGCACAAATATGCCAGATCTCGAAACCGGATGTGCATGCAAAACTCAAGTTCTGGCATGCTCTGATGTTGGGTTTGTGGTGGCAGTAATCTTTAGGGCTGACTTAGATCTGTGTTTATGGCTACAGGTCACCACTTGCTGTGTGCTTGGATCTGTGTTTATGGCTACAGGTCACCACGTGCTGTGTGTCTGGATCTGTGTTTATGGCTACAGGTCACCACGTGCTGTGTGTCTGGATCTGTGTTTATGGCTACAGGTCACCACATGCTGTGTTTATGGCTACAGGTCACCACGTGCTGGGTGTCTGGATCTGTGTTTATGGCTACAGGTCACCACGTGCTGGGTGTCTGGATCTGTGTTTATAGCTACAGGTCACCACACTCTGTGCTATGTACAGGTCACCTGTGATGTGTGTGGATCTGTAGCTACAGGTCACCACTTGCTGGATCTGTGTGTGTCACTACGTGATCTGTGTTTATGGCTACAGGTCACCACATGCTGTGTGTCTGGATCTGTGTTTATGGCTACAGGTCACCACGTGCTGTGTGTCTGGATCTGTGTTTATAGCTACAGGTCACCACGTGCTGTGTGTCTGGATCTGTGTTTATGGCTACAGGTCACCACTGTGCTGTGTGTCTAGATCTGTGTTTATGGCTACAGGTCACCACTTGCTGTGTGTCTGGATCTGTGTTTATAGCTACAGGTCACCACTTGCTGTGTGTCTGGATCTGTGTTTATGGCTACAGGTCACCACGTGCTGTGTGCTTGGATCTGTGTTTATGGCTACAGGTCACCACTTGCTGTGTGTCTGGATCTGTGTTTATGGCTACATGTCACCACAGCAGCATCATATCTTAATAAATTGACTGTGATTAAATAAACTAGTAGCATATTTCTTAAAAACTAGAGCCAGTCAACATTTGTTTATGTCATTTTCATTTTCAGCACACCAGAACGAAGTAAAGATCAGCTGTTTTAAGTCCTATTGCAATTTGGTCGTTGACTTGTGTCATTATTGATAGTTTCAGCACTGAAATCTGCCTGTGCTTGCTTCTTTGCCCATGTCTTCTGGCTGTTTTTATATCATCATTCTCTTGGCACTTTTTCATCTTTCCATATAATAATGTTGCATTTTGCTACAGGAAGACCTGGCACTGTTGAGTATGCCTAGCAAGACCAGCTGTTGTGAAATGTTTCACACTAAGTAGATGAAATTTCAGGTCCATTGTTATGTTTCTTCTCAGATGCTTATCTCTCAAACTATCTGTAACCATTTTCTTCTTATTACCATTCACAACTGCTAAGTACTCCAGGTCATGCCGGTGTGTTGGGAAATGAGCAGGCAGATAGACTGGCTGGCTTTGCAGCACTTGATATATGACAAGTTAGATAATGTGAGGGCCCTTTAGGAGCGAGTGAACAGTGCGGAGGTCCAGATAGATCATTGCGGTCTAAGGAGAATAGTGCTGCAAGGGGTTACCAGGGTACCTGGCCGATGCTTAGCACTCAGAGGAAGGATGAGACGGATATACAATCAGGCGGTTACTGGTACCATCGGAATTGGAACTCTTCGCTTGCTGCTGAAAATAAGGGACTGAGCACTTATGAGAGTGTCCCGAGTGCTGTGATGTCGATTCTTAATTCAACATTCAAAATTTAACAGCGGCCAAGTATTGATAGAGACTGGTGCGTAATTTTAAAAAAAAATATTGTGTATCTGTCTGCCTGCCATCCTATAGGATTTGAAAATCATGGAGGATTGGCTCATAAACAGCATCCTGAGGTATTTTGGCCATGTTAAAATTCATGGTGTCCTAGAGAGTTACAGTGATGGAGGGCGCAGTTTCCAGGAAACAATCAGGAGGCCCACCTCCGTGAACATGGATACAAGACATTGAAGATGCATTGTCTATGAAAGCACATAGGTCTGGATAATTGGCTAGAGAGAGAGGCTTTCAGGTCTTCTGTGAGACTGACAAAGGCACTTAATGATGACAACCCATCTCATGGAAAAACAGTTCTCCAACAAGAAGGAAACCTACTCACAGGGAAGGAAGCAACGACTCTGATGGCCCAAAATTATGAGAAAGAAAGCTCATATTCAGTAACCCTGGAGCAAAAGAAAGCAGTCCGAGATGGGATAAACTCCATATTCAAAAAAGCCTCTTGTGAGCCATGCATGGAGACAAGACATCACTCTAACTGAGCTACTAAGAGCAATGAGGAAACTCAAGTCAAAGAAGGCACCTGGCCCAGACGAAGTTTCAAACGACATGCTCAAACATATGGGTCCAGTAGCACAAAACATCTTACTCCAGATATACAACTATAGCTGGAAACTAGGCAGAGTCCCAGATATCTGGAAAAATTCTATAATCCACCCTATCCTCAAAAGTGGCAAGGACAAGAAGGACCCTCAGAGCTACAGGCCTGTCAGTCTGCTAAGCTGCCCCGCAAAACTGATGGAGAGAGTGCTAGCCACCAGACTTCAGTGGTTCCTAGAAACCATCCACAAACTGGATCCGGCTCAGACAGGCTACCGACAGCACAGAAGCACTGACTCTAGAAGAAAGAAGAAAGACAAAAGCAATTCTACATGCTGAAAAAATGAAAAGAAAATTCTACCCCACCCATTACACGAAAAATTGGCAGCCAGGACAAAAAACCTAATAAAGCGCACAAGCCTAAACCATCTAACGAAGGAATTTGGAAAGTCATTCTCTTCACTACTTAACCAACAATGTACACCTGAAGAGCTATCTTTCGATCTTTGGGACTCCGAATTATTAACACTCAATGTGTCAACATCCATCCCGAACCTGGGAAACAAAGATGCTGAGCCCGCTTTAGTGAAGAAAGCACTCACAATGGAACACCTCAACATGTTCCCACAGGACAGCTGGACCAGAATCTACACGGATGGATCAGCAAAAGAGGCAACTACGAATGGTGGGGCAGGTGTTTACATAAAACACCCAGATGCCACTACTGTGTCCCTAGCAGCCCCCACCGGTGGGGGCTGCTCAAGCCACTATCTTTTCCAGAAGTCAAAACTCTCATTAAGAGAAAATCAGAAACAGATTGGAAAACCAACACTGGTTATAACTACGAAAAAGATTTTCTGAAACACTTGAACAGAACAGACCAAGTCACCGTTTTTCGCTTACGCACTGGACACTGCAGACTCAATAAACACTCACATAAATTAGGTATGAGCCAAACAGCTCTATGCCAGTGCCTTCGTGCTGAACAGACTCCAGAACATGTTCTGCAAGACTGTCCTCTCCTGGCGGAGCTGCGGAGCGACATATGGCAACACCCAGTAGAACTGACAACTAAGCTTTGGGGAAACCTAAGAGACCTTGAAAAGACATCCCAGTTTATGACCCACAGTGGATTATGCGCATGACCAGAGATCGCTGAAGAAGAAGAAGAAGAAGGTCTTCTGTGATGAGTGTGATGTTCTGTAAAAGACCTGCTGATTATGACGTCTGCCTGCCTGTCTGTCTGTCTTTTTTACTTCTGTTCACGGCTATTATAAATTTGAAAACGACAGTCTTCTTCTTCTTTGATCCTTCTGTCAGAAAACTTATATCAGGAGGCCGGTAGCTTTTATGAAAGTGCAGTTCATATCTTCTCGTGTACCATACAGCTTTTTCTTCATTGTGGTTGGAACAGGCCAATTTGCATCTCTGTAGTCAGCATACAGTTGACAGTGTTGGAGCACATGCTCAGCATTTTTGGGTGCCACGCTGCAGTGACACATCTCCGTGTTTCCTACCCTAAAAAATTAGAACATATTTTGACGAAGAGACAGTGATTTAGAAGAAAGATAACATTTGTTTCTAGTGATCTTTTTTTCCTTCACACAGTCGTTACAAAGCCCTGGAGACAATGATCGAGGAAACCCTACAGAAAAGCAGCGAGATCAAGGAAAAGAAAATTCTATCGCTGGAGTCCAGACTGGAAGAGTCCAAGAGCCGCAACCTGAAACTCCAAGAGGAGCTGAGGACTGCCAAACGAGAGGGTGAACTTTTGAAACAGAGGCTCGAGGAGGAGTCGTCAGAGAAAGTTGTACTAGATAGCAAGAAGGAGGAAAAAGACAGGTAACTGTTCAGATGATTTCAGACAACTAAATTAACCAATGTGTAGGAGTTTGTCTTATATGTTTTTTGAAAACCACCATTGCCGGTCCCAGGCCTGGATGAGAAAGGAGTAGTCAGCAGAAAATGCTGTATTAGATAGCAAGAATGAAAAAGAAGGTAGATGATTTCAGACAACTAAACTACCAATGTATAGGAGTTTGTCTTTTTGTGTATGTTGAGAACCAAGTTACTAACTAGTGTGTGCATGTAAACATGTATGTGTTATAAGCTGTGCATTGGGGGTGGGAAGGGGGGGTTTGTCGCTTTAGTGTATGCAGGAATCATTATGCCTCTGTTGTGTTCCACTGACAGAGATGGGAAATATGCACCTTCTGTGGCAACCAAGGAGATCTTCCAGCTGAAGGATCACCTGGTGGAGCTGGAGCGGAAGGTGAGAGCATATCCTGCGTCATTGCTTACCTGTCATTATTAGGATTTTCCCTCAAACTGTTACTGTAGGACTCTCTGTTACTGTAGGACTCTCTGTTACTGTAGGACTCTCTGTTACTGTAGGACTCTGTGACTGTAAGACTGTTACTTTAGGACTCTCTGTTACTTTAAGACTCCTGTTACAGTAGGACTCTCTGTTACTGTAGGACTCTCTGTTACTGTAGGACTCTCTGTTACTGTAGGACTCTCCATTACTGTAGGACTCTCTGTTAGGAAACAAGTGAACTTGAGAGCATGACTAACTAGGCTCTTTCATTCATTGGTCAGTACTTATCACATGACTGTATCATGATCATGTTCAATGCACTCAGTTCTGGCGCAGTGTGGCAAGAATTCGTTTTCAAGTAAACACCCCTGTTTAGTGGGAGCCGGCGTGGTTTAGCGGCTATATGCTCGGCTGCGGATCAGAAGTTTGTGGGTTCGGTTCCTGACAAGAGCCGGATTTATTTTTTTTTTTAAAAGACCTTGGCTCCCAGGTTGACCCAGCCTTGAGTGGGTACCAGGTATATTCCTGGGAAGTAAAGGCAGCCGGCATGATGCTGACCACATCACCCACCAAGTGCCATTTGGTCCATAAAATATATGTCTAGCCCTATATACCCAATACGCCTGAAAAGCATGGAAAGGGTCCTTTACTTTTTACTTTACCCCTGTTTAGTACCTTTCTGAAAACCATAAAGTCTGTTTCTAAATGGGTTACCATGGAAATCAGACTTTATTATGTTGAGGACCGTGAAAAGCGTTCACCGACCCTTAAACCACACAACCACACTTCTGCAGTTTTACTACCACAGTTTAAAGAATTTCATGAATATTTCCCAGAATGCCACTCTGCTGGCAGAGACTGACAACCTCCGCAGCAACAACCAGCACTTGACAGACCAGTGCGTTAAGCTGGAGACACAGCTGGCCAATGTGCATTCCCAGCATGCAGTACTGCAGAGTCATTACTCAAACTTACAGGAGCAGAACGCAAAACTTCAGGTCATTGTTCGTGCTGTTGTTATCATGTTCTGTTTGTAGATGGTGTCATGTTTTTTAAATGTTGTTTGCCTTCCTTGTGTTATGCTTATAAGTTATAATCCATTTGGGTAGAGTGCAGCATATATTTATAACCCACTCCTCCTCCTCCTCCTCTTCTTCTTCTTCTTCTTCTTCTTCTTCTTCTTCTTCTTCTTCTTCTTCTTCTTCTTCTTCTTCTTCTTCTTCTTCTTCTTTTTCTTCTTCTTCTTCTTCTTCTTCTTCTCCTTTTTCTTCTGCACCTACTCCTTGTCCCTCTCCTTTTCCACCTCCTCCTCCTTCCTTTTTCTTCACGGGCTGTAAACTCCAGCAAAATGTTCTGGTTGTTCATCCACCTCTGGACTTTAGTCTTGTCCCACAACCTGAGTGTTGTGTGCACATCAGTTTAACAGATTTGACTCTGATTTGTGTGCAGATTGTTTGTTCTGTGCCTCTCAGACAGATGCACTACGACTTGGAAAAAATCCCCCAGTTAGTTGACTACTAGTGGGTATTCTTGTTTTCCCCCACAATAGGGCCTTGGAACCCACACGAGAAACTACAGCAGTACACATTTATAACCTGTTAAAAGTTTTACAATCCACACACATTTGTAACCTACTAAATTAGTTATAATCCACACATATTTGTAACCTACTAAACTAGTTATAATCCACACATATTTGTAACCTACTAAACTAGCTATAGTCCACACACATTTGTAACCTACTAAATTAGTTATAATCCACACACATTTGTAACCTACTAAACTAGTTATAATCCACACACATTTGTAACCTACTAAATTAGTTATAATCCACACACATTTGTAACCTACTAAACTAGTTATAATCCACACACATTTGTAACCTACTAAACTAGCTATAGTCCACACACATTTGTAACCTACTAAACTAGTTATAATCCACACATATTTGTAACCCACTAAACTAGTTATAATCCACACATATTTGTAACCTACTAAACTAGTTATAATCCACACATATTTGTAACCTACTAAACTAGTTATAATCCACACATATTTGTAACCTACTAAACTAGTTATAATCCACACATATTTGTAACCCACTAAACTAGTTATAATCCACACACATTTGTAACCCACTAAGTTAGTCATAATCCACACATATTCGTAACCCACTAAATTAGTCATAATCCACACATATTCGTAACCCACTAAGTTAGTCATAATCCACACACATTTGTAACCCACTAAGTTAGTCATAATCCACACACATTTGTAACCCACTAAGTTAGTCATAATCCACACACATTTGTAACCCACTAAGTTAGTCATAATCCACACACATTTGTAACCCACTAAGTTAGTCATAATCCACACACATTTGTAACCCACTAAACTAGTTATAGTTCACACACATTTGTAACCCACTAAGTTAGTCATAATCCACACACATTTGTAACCCACTAAGTTAGTCATAATCCACACACATTTGTAACCCACTAAGCTAGTCTATAATCCACACACACCACTAAGTTAGTGTAACCACACACATTTGTAAACTAGTTATAGTTCAGACACATTTGTAACCACTAAACTAAGTTATTTGTCTAAACTAGCTATCCACACACCTACTTTGTAATCCACACACATTTGTAACCCACTAAACTAGTTATAGTTCACACACATTTGTAACCCACTAAACTAGTTATAGTTCACACACATTTGTAATCTACTAAGTTAGTCATAATCCACACATATTCGTAACCCACTAAGTTAGTCATAATCCACACACATATGTAACCCACTAAACTAGTTAAGTTCCACACATTTGTAACCTACTAAACTAGCTAGTTATACATAATCCACACAACATTGTAACCCACTCAACTAGTTTCCACACATGTAATTTATAATCCACACACATTGTAACCACACAGGTTCACACTGACTAAACTAGCATCCACTTTGTATTTGTCTAATCCATAATTTATAACCCACAGGCTGAGTACAGCATACTTTGTATTTGTCTAATCCACACAGGTTGAGTACAGCACTCTGCAGTCCCAGATCAACTCCTCCTTGTCCCAACAAGACATGCTCAAGCACCAGCTGTCCCGCCTGGAAACCGACCACGAGAATTTGACCCACAAATATGAAGGGCTACAGAGCACCCATCAGGCCTTCGTGTCAGATCACGAGTCCCTGCAGCATCTGCACCAGCAGTTGACTTCTGAGTACGAGTCTCTGGTGGCGGAGTATGGCTCCCTCAAGTCTCTACACAAGTCTTTGAAGGTGGAGCTGAAGGATTTGCAGGATCAGCTGGAGGTGCTGTTGCAGGTATAGCCTGAGCTGAAGCAGTTTGTAGATCTTTGTGTGTGTGGATGGGTTGGGGGCGGAGATGGTGTTCAATCATAACACTTTACATTATTTTGTAGCATGCAATGAGAAATATTATTACAGCAATAAATAATGGTTCACTGTGTGCAGTGTGAAAGGATAGTGGTTTAAATAATTGATTTGCGGGGGAAACTTTAGTGAAACAGGGATGTACTTTATCTCCTCCATTATTTGGCATAACGATAAACTTGATGATGAAACAATGTTGCGCTGGAAAAATTGAATGGGTAAAGAACACAGTTAAAAGATCTTGATTTTGCTAATGACAGTAGTCGTACTAAGTAGTTTGTTTTGCACAAACAGTGACATGCAAAGAAGTACAGATGATTTAGCAAATGCAACATCAAAGGTCAGGTCAGACTGCAGATAAATTATGAAAAAACAAACATAATGAAGAAACCAACAACAGATCAAGTAGGTGTAACCCTAGAGACAAAAGGAGTTAAAGTAACAGGTCAAGTAGTTGTTACCCTAGAGACAAAAGGAGTTAAAGTAACAGATCAAGTAGTTGTTACCCTAGAGACAAAAGAAGTTAAAGTAACAGATCAAGTAGTTGTTACCCTAGAGACAAAAGGAGTTAAAGTAGTAACAGGTCAAGTAGTTGTTACCCTAGAGACAAAAGGAGTTGAAGTAACAGATCAAGTAGTTGTTACCCTAGAGACAAAAGGAGTTAAAGTAACAGATCAGTGTATGGTTGTTTTTTTTTTAAATGTTACCTGTACCTTGATTTCTCACATCATTCCTCAGGGAAAGGATGATGTGAATAAACTACGTGATGCCATGGAGAAGGAGAAGGACCAACTGAAGAGGACAGCTGTTGTCGCTGGGCAACTTGCAGACAGACCACCAGCGGTTGAGGGAGAGCCACCATCAGTTGAGGTCTGCCTACGATAAACTGAGCAAAGACTACAGTGACGTTTTGGCCTCCCATAAACAGGTCTGGGAACTTATGTTTTCTTTCAGATATTTCTCTCCCTCTCTTTGTTCTACGCTTTCTTCTCCTTTTGTGTCTCATGCTTTTCTTTCATCAGGTACTTTACAATATGGTTTGGCATCTATGTCTTCTTCTTCTTGCAGTCCCTGCCATGTGATGTTGGTAGTCGTGTGTATCTACAGCCTTCTCTCTCTCGTGTACTTTCAGCCAGTTCTAACATAGATGACCCTACATGCCATGATCCCGAATTATCGAGAATCTTCTCTCATGGCCTCCCTCTGTCTCTTTTCCCCTCCAACTTTCCCACCATCACAATGTACCCCAGTTTCTCCATCTCATGATACGACTAAAGAATGTAGATTGTCTCCTTTATGAGTCAGTTTCTTTCATTACTCTTTTTACCTCCCCAAGGTATTCTCATTATTGGTCAGTAAAACTACATCTACACCAATTCCAAATATTTTTTTCACTATTCGTCCAACTGTCCATAATTCACTTCCGTATAGGATTTATTAAGTTCCTTAGAATTCTCTTTCTGGTGTTTTTTGACCAAAAAAAAAAAATCATATAATATTCTTCATTTTGTAAAATACTACCTTTGCTTGAGCTGTCCTACATTTCACTTCTTTATCCATCTTGCATCTGCCATTATCAAGGCACCCAAGTACTTTAACATATCAACTTGCTTGTGTCTTAGAAGCGATATGTGTAGTGTCATAATTCTGACATACCTGGTTCAAATCAGCAGCTGCAGTTCATTTGGCAGCTTGGCCTTGATTTTAAAATAGTATAAGCTTTAGTCCATGGCTTATGCATTCATGTTCTGCATATGGCCATATTGTTTGTAGCGGTGGCCGTACAGTTAGCAGTGGCAGCTTGCTGAACATACAATTACCTAGTGAAAACATAAACAGCCAACAAGTGCAGAGGTTAGCCTGCAGTGTCCTGTAAAGTTGTAATGCAACTGGCTTCTGTAAAGTTGTAACGCAACTAGTTTCTGTAAAATTGTAATGTAACTAGTTTCTGCAAAGTTATAATGTAACTAGTTTCTGTAAAGTTACAATGTAATTAGTTTCTGTAAAGTTATAATGCAACTGGTTTCTGTAAAGTTATAGTGCAACTGACTTCTGTAAAGTTATAATGCAACTAGCTTCTGTAATGTTATAATGCAACTAGCTTCTGTAAAATTTTAATGCAACTGGCTTCTATAAGGTTATAAGGCAACTGGCTTCTGTAAAGTTTTAATGCAACTAGCTTCTAAAAGGTTATAAGGCAACTGGCTTCTGTAAGGTTATAATGCAACTGGCTTCTGTAAAGTTGTAATGCAACTGGCTTCTGTAAAGTTGTAATGCAACTGGCTTCTGTAAAGTCGTAATGCAACTGGCTTCTGTAAAGTTATAATGCAACTGGCTTCTGTAAAGTTTTAATGCAACTGGCTTCTGTAAAGTTTTAATGCAACTGGCTTCTGTAAGGTTATGAGGCAACTGGCTTCTGTAAAGTTTTAATGCAACTGGCTTCTGTAAAGTTTTAATGCAACTGGCTTCTGTAAGGTTATGAGGCAACTGGCTTCTGTAAAGTTTTAATGCAACTGGCTTCTGTAAAGTTTTAATGCAACTGGCTTCTGTAAGGTTATGAGGCAACTGGCTTCTGTAAAGTTTTAATGCAACTGGCTTCTGTAAAGTTTTAATGCAACTGGCTTCTGTAAAGTTATAATGCAACTGGCTTCTGTAAGGTTGTAATGCAACTGGCTTCTGTAAAGTCGTAATGCAACTGGCTTCTGTAAAGTTATAATGCAACTGGCTTCTGT
This sequence comes from Candidula unifasciata, assembly GCA_905116865.2. Taxonomy (NCBI): domain Eukaryota; kingdom Metazoa; phylum Mollusca; class Gastropoda; order Stylommatophora; family Geomitridae; genus Candidula; species Candidula unifasciata. The sequence continues at coordinate 219,076 of CAJHNH020000020.1, forward strand.
AAAGTTTTAATGCAACTGGCTTCTGTAAAGTTTTAATGCAACTGGCTTCTGTAAGGTTATGAGGCAACTGGCTTCTGTAAAGTTTTAATGCAACTGGCTTCTGTAAAGTTATAATGCAGCTGGCTTCTGTAAAGTTTTAATGCAGCTGGCTTCTGTAAAGTTATAATGCAACTGGCTTCTGTAAAGTTTTAATGCAACTGGCTTCTGTAAAGTTATAATGCAGCTGGCTTCTGTAAAGTTATAATGCAGCTGGCTTCTGTAAAGTTTTAATGCAACTGGCTTCTGTAAAGTTTTAATGCAACTGGCTTCTGTAAGGTTATGAGGCAACTGGCTTCTGTAAAGTTATAATGCAACTGGCTTCTGTAAAGTTATAATGCAACTGGCTTCTGTAAAGTTATAATGCAACTGGCTTCTGTAAAGTTATAATGCAACTGGCTTCTGTAAGGTTGTAATGCAACTGGCTTCTGTAAAGTCGTAATGCAACTGGCTTCTGTAAAGTTATAATGCAACTGGCTTCTGTAAAGTTATAATGCAGCTGGCTTCTGTAAAGTTTTAATGCAACTGGCTTCTGTAAAGTTTTAATGCAACTGGCTTCTGTAAAGTTATAATGCAGCTGGCTTCTGTAAAGTTTTAATGCAACTGGCTTCTGTAAGGTTATGAGGCAACTGGCTTCTGTAAAGTTTTAATGCAACTGGCTTCTGTAAAGTTTTAATGCAACTGGCTTCTGTAAGGTTATGAGGCAACTGGCTTCTGTAAAGTTTTAATGCAACTGGCTTCTGTAAAGTTTTAATGCAACTGGCTTCTGTAAAGTTTTAATGCAACTGGCTTCTGTAAGGTTATGAGGCAACTGGCTTCTGTAAAGTTATAATGCAACTGACTTCTGTAAAGTTATAATGCAACTGACTTCTGTAAAGTTATAATGCAACTGACTTCTGTAAAGTTATAATGCAACTGGCTTCTGTAAAGTTATAATGCAACTGGCTTCTGTAAAGTTGTAATGCAACTGGCTTCTGTAAAGTCGTAATGCAACTGGCTTCTGTAAAGTTATAATGCAACTGGCTTCTGTAAAGTTATAATGCAACTGGCTTCTGTAAAGTTATAATGCAACTGGCTTCTGTAAAGTCGTAATGCAACTGGCTTCTGTAAAGTCGTAATGCAACTGGCTTCTGTAAAGTCGTAATGCAACTGGCTTCTGTAAAGTTATAATGCAACTGGCTTCTGTAAAGTTATAATGCAACTGGCTTCTGTAAAGTCGTAATGCAACTGGCTTCTGTAAAGTCGTAATGCAACTGGCTTCTGTAAAGTTATAATGCAACTGGCTTCTGTAAAGTTATAATGCAACTGGCTTCTGTAAAGTTGTAATGCAACTGGCTTCTGTAAAGTTGTAATGCAACTGGCTTCTGTAAAGTTATAATGCAACTGGCTTCTGTAAAGTTGTAATGCAACTGGCTTCTGTAAAGTTGTAATGCAACTGGCTTCTGTAAAGTTATAATGCAACTGGCTTCTGTAAAGTTATAATGCAACTGACTTCTGTAAAGTTATAATGCAACTGACTTCTGTAAAGTTATAATGCAACTGGCTTCTGTAAAGTTATAATGCAACTGACTTCTGTAAAGTTATAATGCAACTGACTTCTGTAAAGTTATAATGCAACTGACTTCTGTAAAGTTATAATGCAACTGACTTCTGTAAAGTTATAATGCAACTGACTTCTGTAAAGTTATAATGCAACTGACTTCTGTAAAGTTATAATGCAACTGACTTCTGTAAAGTTATAATGCAACTGACTTCTGTAAAGTTATAATGCAACTGACTTCTGTAAGGTTATAATGCAACTGACTTCTGTAAAGTTATAATGCAACTGACTTCTGTAAAGTTATAATGCAACTGACTTCTGTAAAGTTATAATGCAACTGACTTCTGTAAAGTTATAATGCAACTGACTTCTGTAAAGTTATAATGCAACTGACTTCTGTAAAGTTATAATGCAACTGACTTCTGTAAAGTTATAATGCAACTGACTTCTGTAAGGTTATAATGCAACTGACTTCTGTAAAGTTATAATGCAACTGGCTTCTGTAAAGTTATAATGCAACTGACTTCTGTAAGGTTATAATGCAACTGGCTTCTGTAAAGTTATAATGCAACTGACTTCTGTAAGGTTATAATGCAACTGGCTTCTGTAAAGTTATAATGCAACTGACTTCTGTAAGGTTATAATGCAACCCACTAATATCAGTTCTGTGTTGCTTTATTATTCTTCTTTGGCTGGCAGTGTAATGTTCATGTTTAGCAACACTTCTTTTGACCTGAAGTTCTTGTAGTCTTTTGAGTGTTTCAGCTTTGTACTGTTTGACACTAACATAGTATGGTGGTCTAGGTAAAGGACAGGAGGGTTTTTAGTCAGGTTACAACTGTCATTGTTTGTATGGGAACTCTTTAATTGGCTACTGAAGAAGGGTGCGGATCATGTTTTGAAATGTCCCAGGTGCTGTGATGTCACGTCTTCATTTATCCATTCATGGTGCCGTCTGTTTGATGTACATATTCTGTGTTGTGTTTGTTAGGTGAAGACGGATTACAACACACTTCAGCTGAAAACCACAGAGCTACAAGGGGACCTCAGTGAAGCCAAGGAGAACCTATCTGTGGCAGACATGGAGTTTCAGAAGCTGGAGAATAGGATGGAGGTATGTAGTCTCTTCTGTTCTGTTCGTTCTACCTGCTAGTGGTTTCGAGATGAGGCCATAAGTCTCTATGAAGTCTGTAGTGCAAAACATGTCGTCCACTGTTCCATGCAACGCTGTTTCCATTGGAATGCCAATCGGACAAAGCCTCAGGATTTCCCTACTGCATGTGGAGAGCAAGTTTGCCAACCGGACAAATTCAGGATCTCTCTACTGCATGTGGAGAGCAAGTTTGCCAACCGGACAAACCCAGGATCTCTCTACTGTATGTGGAGAGCAAGTTTGCCAACCTGACAAACCCAAAATCTCCCTACTGCATGTGGAGAGCAAGTTTGCCAACCGGAAAAACTCAGGATCTCTCTCCTGCAGGTGGAGAGCAAGTTTGCCAACCGGACAAACCCAGGATCTCTCTACTGCATGTGGAGAGCAAGTTTGCCAACTGGACAAACCCAGGATCTCTCTACTGCATGTGGAGAGCAAGTTTGCCAACCGGACAAACTCAGGATCTCTCTCCTGCATGTAGAGAGCAAGTTTGCCAACCGGAAAAACCCAGGATCTCTCTACTGCATGTGGAGAGCAAGTCTATAGTAAATGTTCAATATTCTGTGGTGCCTGACCACGTGGGCATCATGCTGGTGTGAAAAGCAATGAGAGAGCAGACACCCTGGCTGGCAGTGCGACTATCAGGAATGGGCCCTCTATGGACAGGAGAGACATCATCAGTGCCATATGAGAGATTAAAAGCTGTAAAGCTTTCAGTTTTGTGAAAAGTGATTTTTCACTGAATAGACTGCACTCCCTGGGTGTACCGATTGGAGCAGCGAGACAGGAAAACCATGTGGGAGCCACCTCTTGTTACATCAACCAGAACAGAATGTTGGTTGCCTTAAAACACATGGAGACATACTCAGGAGGGAATCGGAGCACTAATGGTCATGTGTTATTCCCTGTGTGGGTTCCAGGGCCCTATTATACGGAAAACAAGAACAGACCCACTGCCTACCCAAAAGCATGTCGTAAGAGTCAGCTAATTGGGAGCTTCCTTCAAAGTCAGAGTGCATCTGCTTGAGAGACAAGGAAACAACAGTTTGCATACAAATGAGTCAGATCTGTAAAACGGATGCACATGCAACACTCAGGTTCTGGAACAGGACTGCAGTCCAGAAGTGGACAAACAACCAGAACATTCCGCCAGAGTTTACAGCTGGTGAACGCGAAGAAGAAGAAGAAGAAGGTGGTCATGTGCGATGATGATGATGATCTTTTCAATAAACAATGGTATAGTCCTAAAAAGCCGTGAAAACTCTATGGAGTATGACCCATCTCTGTTATATTTATCTGCCTTCTCATTGTTCACCCAGGCTGTGTACCAGATAAATGAGAGGATTGATAACGAGAACCAAGCCTTGCTGATGCAGATCAAACAGTTGTTGAATCAGAACCATGAGTTGCTGATGAAGGCACTCAACAGCAAGGACCACTTTGCAGAGGAGGAGAAAGCCTACTTGTGAGTTGCTGTCTGCTTGTTGTTGATAGCTTTATCTTTGTTGTTGTCATTTTTGTTATACCAAAGTCCTCATATGGATTCCGGGGCCCTGATGAGGTTGGGGGGGGGGGGGGGGGGGGAGGGATAGACCCACTGCCTCTCTATCAAGCATGTCTTAAGATAGGGATTTTGTCTCCCAGGTCACAGTGCATCTGCAGCTGTTTTGGGATCTTATAAAATGAGATAATCATTATGTTATTTAGATGAAAGTAATTAATATTATGTAGGTGATAGCCATTATGTTATTTAGATGATAGTCATACGTTATTTGGATGATAATCATTATGTTATTTAGAAGATAGTGATAATGTCATTTATATGATAGTCATTATATTGCTTGTATAATAGTCGTTATGTTATTTAGATGATAATCATTTTCTTACTTAAATGATAGTCATTATGTTTTTTTTAGATGATAGTCATTAATGTTATTTAGATGATAATCATGTTATTTAGATGTGAGTCATTATGTTATCTAGATGATATTCATTGTGTTATTTAGATGCCAAACTTAGTGCCACATGACAGGTGCTGCATCAAATTACAGTTCCTAGACCTTGTAGAGAATTCTTTCTTGTTGTCTGTCTCCCAGGGAAAAGCTGTCAGAACTGAGACGACAGAAAGAACGCTTGGAGGAGAAGATCATGGAACACTACAAAAACAGAATCTCACCCAAAAAGTAAGTTCACACACGGCAGTTTTACCGTTTTCTTATACCATATAGTTTATATATTATTGCCACCGTTTTTCTGTTGTGCCATTGTAACTGCTGCTTGCATCGATGATGCACTGCAATTCTGGTGTCTGACTGTTGGCACTTCTGACGGCTGTCTTATGCATTTAATATGCATGTATGCTGTTGGATAGGAGTCACCCTGGCATAGCGGCTAGAGGCTCGCCTGCAGATCGGAAGGTCGTGGGTTCGTTGCCTGGCAGAGCCCAACTTTTTTCAAAAATTACCTTGGCTCCCAGGTAGACCCAGCCTTGAGTGGGTACCAGTTGCAGTCCTGGGAAGTAAGGGTGGCCGGCGTGATGCTCATCACATCACCCATCTTGTGCCGATTGATCTATAAAAATATAGGTCTAGCCCTATATGCCCTATACACCTGAAGGTAAACTGTTTTATGCTGTTGGATTAGCTGAGACTGCAGTCTGAGTCACTGGGTTTTTTTAAACAGAAGTCTGTGGTTCTTTATTAATATCCTACCCCAGATGACGCCACAGGACAGTCCAACTTTTTAGGGGGTGGTGAGACTGGGTTTCCTGGCTTTCTTATGCTTTTAACAACCCCAAAACATCTAGAACTGTCCCTAACCCCAACCCACCTACGTCCCACGAGAGAGGGCAGCCTAGGTCCCATGACTGCATGCAGTCTAGGTCCCACGACTGCATGCAGCCTATCTATCACCCCCTGAAATATTAGACTGTCCCATGACCTGTGGATTTCCCCTGCTTGGGGTCGGATATTAATAAAGCACCAAGTCTGTGATGGACATTCTGTGTAGTTGTCATTAGCACAGGATGGAGAAGCTGTGGGGAGACCCATTTGCTATGAAGTTTGAACTGTGATTACTTCTATTGTGCCATTAATCAGTCACACAGAGCACATAGTGATCCATTATAGGTAGGTAGGTAATTAGGTAATTGTACCCCACCAGGACATCACACAAGTGATAAACACCTGGTGACACAAAGTGCCACCACGCAGATGAGGATCACCCTGTGGAAAGGTCCCACAAACCCCTTTCAGCCGTGAGGCCATATCTATGGCTAGGCCATATCTATGCCCCTGCTATATTCAGGGCCCCCGGCAGAAGCCTGGGTGGGGCTTCACAATAACACACAAAAAAAAATGCATCCCATAAGGGGATGACTTATATGTCCATTATACAGAATGAGTTTAGTTTATACAACGAATCAACATCATGGGGCCAGGGTAGTCACCCATAAGTGCTCCATTCTACTTTTAACTCAAGCTCGAGTCCAAAGATTCTCAGCATAGTGCACGAACTCCATAGCACCGGCGAGGATCCTGAAATACTTTGGGAAGTTTTCAAACTCTAAAGTTTGCCCGGGCAGCGCCATTAGGCTACTCTTTTCGATTTCCAACTGCCAAGGGATTTTGTGTGTGTACGCAACAATACACACAGGCGTCTCATCTCACTACCCAGAGACCAGGGGAAATTACTAAAAGTCCACGTAAAAAAATCTCACCGTTGAATGAGTAAATGAATCAAAAATTCACATCACTGCACTTAGAACATTCTTACATGTGCTCCGTCTCCTTCTTTAATAGCCAACGAAAAAGGGGATGTGCTAAAAAACCAGCTGCAACCTGATTAAAAGTCCACCTGTGTTCCCCCCAGTGTTGAATTATCTTCTGGAACTTCTACTCACTCCTGTTGAATTAGTCTTTCAGTGTACGATTCTGTTGTACTTTCCACTTGATCCCTGACATTCTTCACCATGTCCACTTTATCATATAGTAACTCACCGCCCAGAGGAGCGACAGTAGCTAATGGATTATGGTAAGTTTTTGCTTCTGACAGTAGTTGGCTGTTGCATTTTCAACCCTGTGTAGACTGGAAGGATGTAGTTCCGTCACCTAGCTACTGAGTTGAGAACATGAGGGGGATGTTTTGAGCTGCGGATTTCATGACCGATTATACTATGAGGGAGCATGGGAATCGCAGTGGGTGGTGATACTAATTAACTGATGAACTGCTCCTTTCGGTAGCACAAAACCCGCGCAGTATCATGGAGACCACCTGTTGCCTATGCATCATGATCACCCTGTCTGCCTGCTTTGTTTACTCCAAAGGAAAAGTAACACCATATGTTTGGAACAAAGCCTGCAGCAGAAGCTTCGGGATCAGAAGATCACTTCTGTGTTTGTCCCCCTAAAACGTGTTTATAATCAACCCCATGTTTACTTCATTCAGGCATATTTCTCAGTTGCTATCATGTGGACTGACATGGCAACCAACAGCACATGGTGTGGACTCAGAGGAGAAGACTAATCTATGAGTGAGTCTCTATGAAATGTTACAGTGAGGTGACAGCATTAGCTTTACTGCACCAGGTTTGATCGTATCTAGGTCAGATACCAAACCATACGAAAAGCAGAACAGTAAAACCTCGTTAACGCAGATTCCAAGAGACCAAAACATCAAATTTTGTGTTTAAAAAGTGTGTGCTGTCTGGGGGCTGATGAAGTAATTGCAGTTTTAACTTCATAGCTAATGGCCCATAGTTGCTCCATTCCTGTGCCAATGACAAACGCTTAAAGCCCATCACTATTCCCTTCTGGAAAGATTTACACATACTGCATAACTAATAGCAAACACATGCTTTAAATGCATAAGGCAGCCATCAGAAGTGCTTACACAAACAGTCAGACACTAGAAATGCAGTTCCTCGTCAGTTCTATGGCAACAGGCCACTCGCAATTTTTTCAGTCTACATTTCACACCAAAATCAAGTTGTCACAGTAAAAAAAATATTCTAAATTAAATCTGCAGCTTCACAGTGTCGCACCATGCACTCAAATCTGCAGCTGGGCAACAAAACTATATCCTTTCAGGCTACATATGGAGGGGATTACAATAACCAATTATTTTTGGAAGCAAAAACTTGCCGCAGCTAAAAACAGTGAACCTGCCCATCCTCCATATTGACCAGAAGTCATTCTGGAGGCTAATAGACCTGTTATGAATCATACATCCCTGCTTAGGACAAACATTGTGTTGATGTTATCCAAGTGTTTTCTTAAGCTAGTTTGTGTTAACAAGGTTTTTAAACATATTTGTATTATTTAAAAATGTAAACTGGAACTGTTCATAAGGAAAGATCTACTGCATGTTTCAGGAAAGGTTTCGGAGCTCTTATTGCAAGGAAAGCACGTGGAATCATGTCAAGGGTAAGTCTTTCGCAACGCCCAGAGAGTGATGGCTGTCATATTTTCCTTTTATATTGATTCCTCGCATTTCACACAGAAATTGACATTGTTATGTTTACTTAAAATTTGGGTCTCCCTCATTTCACAGAGAAAGTGACACTGTTATGTTTACCTAAAATGTTCATCTCCCTTATTTTACAGAGAAAGTGACACTCTTATGTTTACCTAAAATGTTGGTTCCCCTCATTTCACAGAGAAAATGACACTCTTATGTTTACCTAAAATGTTGGTTCCCCTCATTTCACAGAGAAAATGACACTCTTATGTTTACCTAAAATGAGGGAGTAAACCTTTATAATCACGAGGAAGTACATACATCAGGAGAAGTAATCGATTCACCCACATTAAACGAACTACTGTTTGCTGACGACCAGTGCTTGTTCTACCCTGAAGAACATAGACTACAAGAGCACATTAACAGGTTAAACTCAGCATGTACAACATGAAGATCAATGTAAACAAAACCGAAACAATGCAAGTTAGTAGACATTCTGCCCCACTACACATACAGCTGAATGGTTCTGCCCTGAATCAAGTTAGAGAGTTTAAATATCTAGGAAGTATGATCACAGAAGATGGTAGAATTGACAGAGAAATAGAAACCAGATGTCAGAAAGCAAGTGCACTTATATACTAATTGTCACCATTATTAAGACATCCAAGCATAACTATGAGTGCAAAGAGACAGATTAATAATAGCATATTTATTCCAACATTAAGCTACCAGTGCCAAACATGGACACTATCTAAAGCCCATATACGCAAAATTACCACCTGCGAGATGAGGTGCCTGAGAAAAGCAGCCAACCTAACCATCCGAGATCGAGTGAATAATGAAACTATCAGGCAAATTGTGGGAACACCTTGTATTAGATTCATCGAGAAACAGCAGATCAAGTGGTTTGGCCATCTCGTTAGAATGCAGCAAGATCAAATACCATCACAAGCACTACATCTCAGAAGATCAACTACAAGAGCAAGAGGACGGCCGCGGAAAACATGAATCGACAACATTAAAGGCACTCTGTGCCTTCACGGCATGACAATAGCCAGTGGCAGCCAACATGCACTGGATCCCAAACTATTCCTCCCCACGCCGCTTAACGGCAGAAGTGGTTCATGATGATGATAATGATGATTAGCCCCCCTCGTTTCACAGAGAAAATGACTGACATTCACAATTGAAATATGTGTTGTTCAGTTTGCCAACATGTATTATAATTGTAGCATCATTCAACTTTTCTCACTCTCACAAAATACAGGATGTAGTTTTAATTACTATTTTTTTTTTAAAGGAAATATTCCCATACCTATTTTTGTAATCGCCGTCTGTGGAGTTACTGCAACATTTATTCCTGTAGTGTGTCTTTTTTTGGGTACTGTTTTCTACATTACAGCTCTGTTCATAATCGATTCTACTGGTTAAATTGCTAAGAGTATTAGGACGACGCACTTGAGTGTCAGAAAAGAACATCATAAATTGTTGAACAACCACATTCAAATATCTGGCACTGTTAAGGAACACATGCTCAACCAACCAAAAATATGCTCTCTTTAGTAGTTTCACTGGCAATAGACTGGCAAACACTATTATAGCTAACATCAATAACTAAAACACCCGTATACAGCAATCATATTCTAAAAAATGGTTACATGGCACTTGGAACGTGACATAATACACAGATTTAAATAGGGTGAGCAACTCATTCAGTTTTAGAAAGTCCACAGTCATTAAACATAGACCGTCTACAATCACCAGAAACACACAACTGATTGAATGTCTCTTATATAATGTAGGCACCAAAGCGCAGCAAAAGCAGAAATAACCTGTCGGATGTGACAGACAGCTCCTCTCAGGGATTTGGTTCTCCAGATCAGACAATCGACAGACAGCATACCACTGGTAAGTTGATCTATATATTTGTGAGTTATTATCTTTGATAGTATACGGATGAAATGCATTACCTGTTGTTTTGTTCCTTCCTAACGATTGGTAGCCATGTAAACTGGGGCTTTCACTGTATGTTAACTCTTTTATTGCTGTGTGCCCTCTGCTTGATCAGACCAGTAAATTAACTCTCTTATTGCTATGTGTCCTCTGCTTGATCAGGCCAGTATATTAACTCTCTTATGCTATGGCCTTGATCAGGCCACTACATTAACTCTCTTATTGCTACATGCCCTCTGCTTGATTAGGCCAGTATATTAACTCTCTTATTGCTATGTGTCCTCTGCTTGATCAAGCCAGTATATTAACTCTCTTATTGCTATGTGTCCTCTGCTTGATCAGGCCACTACATTAACTCTCTTATTGCTACATGCCCTCTGCTTGATCAGGCCAGTATATTAACTCTTCTTATTGCTATGTGTCCTCTGCTTGATCAAGCCAGTATATTAACTCTCTTATTGCTATGTGCTTTTTGCTTGATCAGGTCTTTTGCTCCCAGCTCAACCCAGCTTTAAATGGATACCACACAGTGTTCTGGGAAGTAATGGTGGCCAGCGTGACGTTGACCACACCACGCATTGAGATCAGATTCTTCTTCATCTTTCTCTTTCCAAGCCCTTGAGGTTCATTGCTGTGGATATCACCCACCTCCATTCATCTCTCTGGTTGGCTTTCCCCCTCCAGTTTGTGACACCAAGCGTTTGTAGGTCTGTCTGGACATTATCTCCACATCATCTTCTTGGTCAGCCTCGTGGTCTATGACCATTCAGCTCTCTTGTGTACACAGTTTTTACCACTCTGTCATCTGACATTCTCCCAGAATGCCCCAGCCATTTCGGTCTATTAGCTTTCATAATGCCAGTGATCGATGGTCTTCCAGGTTGGGGGTTGAAGGGCGATCGGTCTATACAAATATGAGTCTATCCTCATATGCCTAATGCACAACTGGCATGTAAAGTGACCTTTAACGTAAACTAGAGGATTTTTCTACGCCTCCAGGCTTATTGGGCATATAGGGCTAGAACTATATTTTAAAGACCAATCAGCACTCGGTGGGTGATGTGGCCAACATCATGCCAACCGTCTTTACTTCCCAGGACTTCACCTGGTACCCATTTAAGGCTGGAAGCCACAGGTCCATTCGGATTTCAACCCATGACTCTTGGATCTGCAGAGGAACATCTAGCCCCTGCGCCATGGCAGCTTCCGGTCCCTTACTTACTTTTGCTTTTTATTCTTACAAACACAGCCACATGTAGACACATGTAATATAGAAACCCCAATGTGTGTGATCACATGCTGCTCCTACAGATAAACCCACAGAGAACTGCTGTAGTTGTACAGGGGCCATCCCTCCCGAATCTCCAGAAGTTACCAGAAGGACCAAAACCTTGGCCAAATCTTACACTGTGCTTGACTTTGCTTTTGTTGACATTGAGCAAATTCAGCTCAGAGGTAGCTTGTGCATGCTTTCTTGGCATGTGGCTTGTATGTTTTATGGAATGCTTTTTTATTAAAAATCCTGGCATGGTCGTTAGGGGACAAAGAATGTTCTTGATTTTGATTAGATTGGTCTGTGATCCAGAATGTTCCTGATTTTGATTAGATTGTTCTGTGACCCATAATATTCCTGATTTTGATTAGATTGGCCTGTGACCCAGAATGTTCCTGATTTTGATTAGATTTATCTGTGATCCAGAATGTTCCTTATTTTGATTAGATTGTTCTGTGACCCAAAATATTCCTGATTTTGATTAGATTGGTCTGTGATCCATAATGTTCCTGATTTTGATTAGATTGTTCTGTGACCCAAAATGTTCCTGATTTTGATTAGATTGGTCTGGGACCCAAAATGTTCCTGATTTTGATTGGATTTGTCTGTGACCCATAATGTTCCTGATTTTGATTAGATTGTTCTGTGACCCAAAATGTTCCTGATTTTGATTAGATTGGTCTGTGACCCAAAATGTTCCTGATTTTGATTAGATTGGTCTGTGACCCAGAATGTTTCTGATTTTGATTAGATTGTTCTGTGACCCAGAATGTTCCTGATTTTGATTAGATTGTTCTGTGACCCAAAATGTTCCTGATTTTGATTAGATTGGTCTGTGACCTAGAATGTTCTGATTTTGATTAGATTGTTCTGTGACCCAGAATGTTCCTGATTTATTAGATTGTTCTGTGACCCAGAATGTTCCTCATTTTGATTAGATTGTTCTGTGACCTAGAATGTTCCTGATTTTGATTGGATAGATTAATCTACAAACCAACTGCATACACATGTCGTGTAACTGACTCACAGATAATGTGCAGAAAGGTGGAGACAGATATGCTGCATGCAGAGTGGCAAGCATCACTTCAGAGGTCTCAAGTAGTTGGTGTCCCTTGAATATTTTCTGCAGGATATGCCGGTTTGTTGGGAAATAAACAAGCACTTAGATTAGCAGGTTTTGCACCAAAAAGTGGCAAATTGATACATGACAAGCTAGATGTTGTAAGGGCTCTTTGGGAGCAGGTAAACAACGCGAGACTACTCTGCACCACTTAGTGGGGAATTGATGTAAAAGAAGCTAGATATGGTTAGGGCCCTTTGGGAGCTAGTGAAAAGTGGGGAGGCACAAATAGATCATTACGGTCTAAGGAGAATGCCACTGTGAGGAGTTACCAGGGATCTGGCTGATGCTGAACACTCGGGAGGGGGGGGGGGGGGGGGGGGGGGGGATACAGACATTTACTGGTGCCACCGGAATTGGAACTCTTCGCATGCTGCTGAAGATGAGGACGGAGTGCTTATGGGAGTCTCTATGATGTTGCTTCTTAATTCAACATTCAGGTAAACACTCTGAGGCAGATATATAGTCAGACTGTTACAATCAGACACTTACTGGTATCATCGAAACCAGAACTCTGCACTTGAAGATGAGGATGGAGTGCTTGTTGAAATGTCCCAAAAGCTATGATGTCGATTCTGAACTTATAACTCAAATAGCTGACCCGAAAGCTCTTGATTGGGATTAGATAGACTGTGATATATGATAGAAGTAAACACCTAATGTATTTTTACCTTTTTTTCCCTTCCTTCTCCTTCCTCCTCATAAATTTTGTTTCATAATAGCTTTTCCTGTCCATATTTTGTATATCTTTTTTTTTTCAATTCCTTATTAGTCATGTACATTTTTTTCAATAGTATGTTGATAAAGACTTTTTTTCCTGTCGAGCTTCTTAGTGGTAGTTTGTATTGTGGTTAGTTGTATCACATGATGATAGCAATGTAAATGAGGTCTGTGTAAAGCTGTATCTTGCTGTATACAGGTTTTAGAGTATATGGTCGACTATTTATCACGTGTGTTTCAGAGCAGACTGTTTATTACATAAGTGTTCCAGAGCAGACTTTTTATCTTATAAATATTCCTATGAGCAGCAGAGATGTTGTTTTTCTAGATGAATGATGAGAATACCCTTGACAGGTAAAAAGAGTAATGAAGAAACTGACTGACAAAGAGAACTGATTGTCTGCATCAGAAGGAGACAATCTACATTGTTTGGTCATGTCATGAGAAAGAGAAAACTGAAGCACATTGTGATAGTGGGAAAGTTGGAGGGGAAAAAAGGCAGAGGGAGACAGAAAGAAAAGATGGTCATGTCATGAGAAAGAGAAAACTGAAGCACATTGTGATAGTGGGAAAGTTGGAGGGGAAAAAAGGCAGAGGGAGACAGAAAGAAAAGATGGTCATGTCATGAGAAAGAGAAAACTGAAGCACATTGTGATAGTGGGAAAGCTGGAGGGGAAAAGAGGCAGAGGGAGACCAAGAGAGAAGGTGCTGGACAGAGTTGACATCATGGCATGGAAGATCATCTGCCTAATACTTGATTGATTGTAAGTACACGAGACAGAAGGTTGGGGACAGACATGACTACCAGCGCCACGCAGCATCGACTGTGAGAAGAATGTGGATGAAAGAGAGGTGGAAGGTAAAGAGACATGTAGTTGAGTGGGCATATGTAGATACATATATGTCTTTACCTACTGAGTTGTTTTTTTAAACGAATGTTTCGTTGTCTTTAATATTTTAAATATCTTTATTTGACAATAGATTTGTATTCCATTTGTCATAAAATTTACATCCCTATCCTGTTATTTTTATTCCACTCTAGTTAGACTTGCACAGTTTTAGATTGTAGAAGATATTGAAGTTGAACCAAATTGTTTGCTTCACTTTATGTCTGGTCAGATAGATGCGTTTTAATATTCAGACTCTAAGAAAGCTAACCTGGTCAGCAAATGCCTGCAGAAGCTGGATGTGTCGGCCGAAAGGTGCAAATATTGCAGCCATGCTGTAAACTGACACAACAAAGTTACATCATCAAATGAATGCAGAAGAAGAAGAAGAAGAAGAAGAAGAAGAAGAAGCTATTCAGGTTGACATTAATACATCCAGCACCTTGTGGACATGGGGAGTGTCGAATTTGTGAAAATGGCTACGCCAAACAACAAACAAGGGAGATAGAATGCAGCCTTGTTTCACTCACTCCAGTTTCCACCAAACCACCTCTCTCTCTCTCTCTCTCTCTCTCTCTCTCTCTCTCTCTCTCTCTCTCTCTCTCTCTCTCTCTCTCTCTCTCTCTCTCTCTCTCTCCTCTCTCTCTCTCTCTCTCTCTCTCTCTCTCTCTCTCTCTCCTCTCTCTCTCTCTCTCTCTCTCTCTCTCTCTCTCTCTCTCTCTCTCTCTCTCTCTCTCTCTCTCTCTCTCTCTCTCTATCTCTCTCTCTCTCTCTCTCTCTCTCTCTCTCTCTCTCTCTCTCTCTCTCTCTCTCTCTCTCTCTCTCTCTCTCTCTCTCTCTCTCTCTCTCTCTCTCTCTCTCTCTCTCTCTCTCTCTCTCTCTCTCTCTCTCTCTCTCTCTCTCTCTCTCTCTCTCTCTCTCTCTCTCTCTCTCTCTCTCTCTCTCTCTCTCTCTCTCTCTCTCTCTCTCTCTCTCTCTCTCTCATCTCTCTCTCTCTCTCTCTCTCCTCTCTCTCTCTCTCTCTCTCTCTCTCTCTCTCTCTCTCTCGCCTCCTCCTCTCTCTCTCCCACCTCCCATCTCTCTCTCCCATCTTTCTCTCTCCTCTCCCCTCTCCAGCCAGTCAGCTAGGGACTTATATAATGTGCCTGTAACTTGATTTATTTTCTCTACTGTTGTTTCTCTGACGTTATTTCTCTCAGTTATTTCTTTATAGTTATTTCTCTCGTGTTATTTCTTTATAGTTATTTCTCTCATCTTATGTCTCTGATGTCACTTCTTAATAGATATTCCTCTGAACTTCTTTATAGTTGTTACTGTAATGTATCTCTGATGTTATTTCTTCACATAATTTCGCCTGTGCCTTAATGAAATGTATTTGTTTGCAGGTGCCAGATCTACTGAGGATGTCAACAAGTCAACAAATGCAGATGGGGAGTTTTTGCCTGGTCAGTATCATCTCCTTATTCATTGACTAATACTGATGTTTCTGTTGCTACTACTGCTGTTTATAATGCTACTACTGCTGCAGTGACTACTTCTTTAGCTACTGCTACTACTACTGTTGCTACTGCTGTTGCCGTGACTATTTCTTCTGCTGCTGCTTCTTCTGCTGTTGCTACTACTGCTGTTTTTATAATGCTACTACTGATGTTAATAATGTTACTACTTCTGTTGCTACTACTGATGTTAATAATGTTACAGTTGCTGCAGTGACTACTTCTGCGACTGCTACTGTTACTGCTGTAGCTGCTATTGTTCGTCCAATCATAAATTAAGACCACTCTTTCTTTCATCCGTGATGAAACTAAAGTTGACTTTTCTGTGAGTCCGGAAGTGACTTATAAGCCCAGTGCCCAATACGGGCCCGGAGGGATGTAAGGCAATGGGGCAGAGAACAGTGTATGTAAGGTAAAGGGTCTGTTATACAGGTCTTCGTGGCCTGCCCCTGATGTTCAGCCACCCTTTTCTAAATGCCTCGCATGCCACTGCCCCTCTTCGGATAGATTTTGGCCATATTGTCCGGTCTTGCACTGCAACCTCCTAAGTGTAAAGGTTTATATTGAAGGCTTTAAGTGATCACTTTAGCGTGTATTGAAGCATTTTTTCCTGATCACAGTGAGGGCGTCTACCTTCTTGTATCTCACCATAAAAGATTATTTTTGGAAGCTGATGGTCTAGCAAGCAGACGAGGTTACCTGCTCATCAGATTTGTGACCACATCAGGATGGTATTGATGCTAGGAATGCCAACTCGGTACATTACGACAGCATCCAGGACTCCGTCTTGCTACTTGATACTTAACTACCACTACTAATTTAACTCACTTGTATTTTTTTTTTCTCCTCCAGGTCTTGGTCGACCTTACAACTTTGATGATTGCCCAGATTCTGGAGATTCAGTGGCAGGAAATGCCAGGAAGTTACACAGCCTGGCATCCCAAGACAGCGAGATAATTACTCTGAACCAGTTTCTCATGGAGGTCAATAGTGCAGCCGGCTGCAAAAATAACCAGTAATGGTGTTGGTGTTGACGAGGTTAGTGTCTACTTGGTAATTCTGTTTTGATGAGGTTTGTGACTTCTTGATAATTCTGTTTGATGAGATTTCCAACTTCTTTATAATTCTGTTTTGACAAGGTTTGGTCTTCTTGATAATTCTCCAGTTTGTGGTCTTCTTTAGAATTCTACTGTCGACTATGGTTTGTGACTGCTTTAGAATTTTTTTTTTTTTTTTTTTTTTTACCTTTATATCTTCTTTATAATTCTATTTTTGATAAGGTTTGTGACTGCTTTATAATTTTTTTTTTCTTTACGTTTGGATCTTCTTTATAATGCTACTTGTGATAAGGTTTGCGATATCTTAATAATTCTGCTTTTGATGAGATTTCCTACTTCTTTATAATTCTGGTGGGGATTTCTGTAGATGTGGATGGTTCTGTAGGTGTGGGTTGATTTCTGAAAATGTGAATGGCATTTTTATAGATGTGGGTGGTATTTCATTAGGTGTGGATGGTTCTATATATGTGGATGAATAGAGTTTCTGTAGATGTGGGTGAAGCTCTGTAGATTTGGGTTGTGTTTCTGCTGATGTGGACTGTTTGAAAATTAAGAATAAAAAATTTTGTTGATTGGCACTTATAAAAGTAGGCTAAAGGATTAGTAATGTTTGACACACTAGAGAGAATTCAACTTGAAAGGTGGTGATACACTGTAGTCTCTGAGCTGTGTCTTGTATATCATGAAAGATTAAAGAAGAACATGTAATCTGATGCATGGCCAACTAGGCATCCCCTTCAGTTATCATGTAGGGGTGTCGTGGTGCTGAACCACACAGGATCGGTGCGGATACAGGTCAAGACCAGTCTGCACATCCTAGAAACAGCTTCCCACCCTGAGCTGGGCCAACATATTGATGGGATTACTGTTTGCTTTGAAGTCAGAGCACTTTTGCATACAGATAAGCCACATCTGTCAAATGGATGTGCAAGCAATACTCAAGTGTGCAACAAGACTAAAGTCCAGAAGTGGGCAAACAACCAGAGTTTACAGCCAGTGAATGCTAAGAAGAAGAATATTTGACAAATAAGATACTAAGTTAGGAATGATGTTGTCTTACAGACGGGGGTTGTCGTGGCGTAGCTGCTAGGGGCTCGCCTGCGGATCGGAAGGTCGTGAGTTTGCTCCCTGACAGGGGCCGGACTTTTTGTCAGAAATGACTTTGGCTCCCAGGTCCACCCAGCCTTGAGTGGGTACCGGGTGCAGTCCTGGGAAGTAAAGGCAGCCAGCCTGATGCTGACCACATCACCCACCATGTGCTGATTGGTCTATGAAAATATAGGTCTAGCCCTATATGCCCAATACGCCTAAAGGTGTGGAAAAGGGACCTTTACTTCAATTGTTATGTTTATTTTACAGACACACCTGTGACTGCTAAGAAGAAGACAGAGAGCTTACTTGTGTCATGTAAAGTTTACATGTATGGTATGCCTGTATAGTCTGTTTTCTATCTTTCAATTTTGTTTTCGTATACAGAGATCTCCTGAATGTGGTCGCCATCAGATAAGCAGTGACAGTGAATCTCGGAAAAGTGACCACTCAAACACCAGCGGTGATCACCTGCGTCAGCAGCTGCAACCACATCAACAGAATGCTCGGATCAGTGCTGCGGCTCGGCTACGACAAGATGCTGCTCTTGTTGGTGGTTTATCACCGAGTGCCCGTGAGTTGAGTGCCTCCAAGATATCCCATAACTCCACAGAGAGTGGTAGCGAGAGTAGTTATTTTGGTTCCGACAGTGTGTTGCCAGGCGATGCTTTCACGTCCACTCCGAAAATTGATAGTAAATCATTACATTCCAGCATTGGTGGGCGTGTCCCATCTGCCAGGTTGTCTGGTGGCAGTGCACAACGTCCGCAGCTGCCTGATAGTGTCAGTCAAGCTATGACTGATGGTCATTTATCCGGCAGTGACATTATGAAGTCTAGACAGTCCCTTTCGTCGGCCACTATCAGTGAAATGGCTAAAACTAGACCATCACCCTCATTGGGCAGTATAAGTGACATGGGAAAACCTAGACCGCCCCCCTCATCATCAGCCAGTATCTCTAGGTGGGTTAACACAAGCCAGCAGCCTCTTTTGTCCAGAAATGTCCAGCCACATGTATCACCAGCTGGCATCGTCAGCCAGCCAAGATCATTGCAGCAACCACAACATTCCTCCAGTCATCTTTCACAGCCTCCACCAAACCACTACAGGTCTAGAGACCCTCCGGCCGACCCCCCGCCGGCCGTTCCCTTTGCTGAAGGTAGTGACCGCTTGACAGCTTCAGCACCACAGAGGGATCATTCTTCTGGCCATTATGCTCAGCCGTTTGCTCATCTGCCTGGGGATTGCTATCAGTTGGACCATCTTCGAGCGAATGGACATAGAAATCCTGGAAGTGCTGAAGACAGTAGAGATCCTAAAGGAATATCAGGGAGTAGACTTGAGAGAAGAAGGTCTCAAGGGTCATTTGACAGAGTATCATCCAAGTTCTCTTCAAGCCAGTCGCAGCCTGCCTTGTTTCAGCTTCAGCAAGGAACTCCTTCAATCGCTCATCCACAGAATGTAGACAGTTCTATTCTCAGTGGCAATGTCACACACAGACCTCATCCTCAAGCCATGGCAGGTCAGAATCTTCCTCGTCCGAGGGTTCGGCCTGCTAGTGTCATGGGTCAGTCTCCACACATCAGAGGGATTTATTCCAGGCCACATGGGGAAGTGAAATCCAGGCAGCAAGAGAAGGATGCAGCAGGACACACAGACAGGATGGGCGTGTCTGTTGGGTCGTCTGCTCATGGAGATATGCAAGAGATGGTCAGCGATTTCAGAAACCAGCCAGATCGACCACATTTGATGGAGAGATCAAAGTCAGTGCCTCCTCATTTGTTTAACAAGACCGATGATTCAGATGAAGAAGATGAAGCAAGGAGAGATATAGAGCTGCATACAAACAGACCAGTTCGCAGGGATATATTCAGAAATGCACCAGAGGGACAGGACCTGAGAGATGGCCAGTTGCTGTCAAACATTAGTCTGATCAGAGAACCATCACGAAGCAGGTCTAGCACACGGACTGATGTTCGCTCGCAGGAGCCACAGGGGTATAGGCCGCCGCACATGCAGCACCCACCACCTCCTGCTTCCCATCAACAGATTCCCTCATGCAGCAGTAGTCAGATGCCTGCTAACATTGGCAGGCCAGGTGGGGTGGGGCCAGGAGTACCGATGATAGGTACGTGTCATGAACCGCCAAGTTCCTTACAGTCATCTCATTGTCACCCTGGTAACAGAGCAGGCCCTCAGGTGACTTCTCTAGGCCAGCAGTCTTCTTCAGCAAGACCAGATTTCCTGCCACTCAGCCGGCATGAAGTTCATGTCAACACAGGTGAACATTCCCAGAACAGGCAGAGCTTTGACCCCAGCAAGCTGGCCCACAGCCGGTCTCAGTCCAGCTTAGGGAACATGATAGGCAGCATACCTCCAAGCCTTGCATCAGGTCCTCCCCTTGGCAGAAGCACCAGCACATCATCTTCAATTCTCTCACCTGGTGCTTCCTACGGAAGAAGTGGTGCCCCAGCCTGGAGGGAGATACCTACACATCAGCAGCATGGCCAGGGAGGTCAAGATAGAGGCAACGGTCATTATGAGGATGGTGGGCAGCACGTGACCAGTGCATCAGATCGCCATGCTCCCACGTATGGTGGGGATAGAGACCCCAGGATGTCCCGCGGAGAGAGTGAGCCTAGAGTTGTTCATTCTTCACATCATCCTGATGCTTTATCACCCTCCCACCAGCAACCGCCCAGCAGCAGTTTTTATCACCCATCGTCATCATCATCGTCATCAAACCAGCCAGCCAGCTCCACCACTGCGAAGCAGTTCTCGTGGGGCACAGTTTTACAGATCCAGCAGTCCTTCGCGATTAGATGGGGGGATCAGTGGTCAGCATCACATGACAGGGCCGCAGCATACAACACCACACCTGCAAACATACAACACCACACCTGCAACATACAACACCACACCTGCAACATACAACACCACACCTGCAACATACAACACCACACCAGCAGCATACAACACCACACCTGCAACATACAACACCACACCTGCAACATACAACACCACCACAACAGCAGCAGCAGCCTGTTTCTGCACAGACCAGACCCCAAGGGAGACTTTCTGGTAGCTACCAGCCTCATCCTTCAGAGCAACCACTCACCCAGGACCAAACCGAACTGCCCTCACCTCATTCCCAACCACCACTAGAGACACCTCAGCCAAAAACATCTCCTCTCACTCCTCCTGAGAGACCCGAGAACGAGGCAAACCCTGAACAGGCTAAAAGGACAAACTCTATTTGGTATGAGTATGGTTGTGTATAGAATAAATTCTCCAGATTTACAGTGCCCAGTCAAGTGTGTGAATACGGTATTAACAGATTATTTTTACATCTTTTAGAGGGGTAAAAAAAAAAGGAAACGATACTGTTTACACCAACTACTGATTACTGATTTTAAAATAATTTACATCAAGGCTATTCAACTGGCGGCCTGCAGACCTAATTTGGCCTATCATATGGCCCGCTGATTATTGCTAGTATATTGTATTAATTTATTTTTCTGATTTGACGGCTCTTTCCTGTGACATGGCTCAGAATGTTCACCCCTGAGTGAATGGCCCTGATCTACATCATAGCACATAGGGCATGCCTATAGGTGCTCAGTCTCCCCACAGCAGATGTCTTGAGGTGTATGTGCTAACACTAGTATAGGAAGGCTTAACAGCACTCGATGGGTGATTTGGTCGACATCATGTTGGCTGCCTTTACTTTCCATGACATTACCTGGTACTTATTTTAGGCTGGTCTACAGTTTTGTTGGACCTTAAATCTATGGCAGGATTTTATCATCAGGCTGAGATGTTGCAGCAGTGATGTCACAAATTAAGTCCTTTCTTCATTCCGCTATATCTGTATTAATTTCTTGTCTCATTAATTCATCTCATTCATTTCCATGTCTCAACTAGTTTTACACAGGATAGAGTGTCCACTCCTATGCCAGCCTACCTTAGTAGCCTCTTATGACATGCATGGTAGGTTATAGTGCTACCTAAGGACTTAACTCTTTCGGTACCAGAAAGTTTCACAGGAGCCAAAGTGTTGAAGTAATCGTGATACAAAATCATGAGTACTTTCCTTTCAAATTGGCCATATAGATATAGTTATAGTGACCAGTGGGGGAAGCCAGATTTTTTTAGTATGTTCTGCTGCTTCTGTGTTCACCAGCTGTAAAATCCGGCGGAAAGTCTTGTTTGCTCACCCAATTGGACTTCGGCATTGTGACAGGGCCTAAGTTTTGCGTGTACATCAGTTTTACTGGCTTATTCTGTGCGCAGTTTGTTGTTCCTTGCTGCTCGGGCAGATGCACTCCAACTTTGAAGGAAACCCCCAGTTATTCGACTCCTGGGACATGCTTGTTAGGAAAGGAGTGGCTTTATTCTTGTTTTCCTCCCAGTAGGGCCTCGGGGACAGTGTGTTCCAACTAAATGGTAAAAGAGCACATTTGCTGTGGAGGGGAATCAAAGGTTAAACTCATTCACACACTGGGAATGCTTATAACTGAAAGAGTTGAGCTGCAAATTTGTCTTGCGTGCATGTAGCCTTTTACAAATGTATCTGCTCCGCCACTTCCATTGTTGGCTGCTGTTGCCAGCTTAACAAACGATATACTGCTGTGACTAAAAAGGTAAAAACAATAAACTTATTTTAATATACTTTTTTTTTGTAACTCAGAATTTCTAACAATTCTGGTTTTTAAATTGTTTTTTAAACATTCGTTGTATATTATCTGTTTGATTTATTCTGCATTTAAATTGGTGTTATTGTTTTTAATCATCATTGCTGCAAATTTAATACCCCCCTCAGTTAGAAAATTTAGTGAGAACTGTCACTTTTATAGTCAAAGAAAAGGAAGACGAAGAGTTAGATCCAGCGTGATCCTCGCTCGTCTCTGGAGATGTGGATATACAGAAGAATATGTCATTTTTCATGGAAAAAAAAACAGTCAACCATACTGGAGTGAAACGTTGAGGACGAGAGGCAGACAGTTATACAAGTGGGAGGACACTATCAAGTGATCAAGAGATAGACAAATACCAAGCAGTCTGTGAGAGTGTACAACCAAGTCAAGAGAAAGAGCATGTCGAAGATCCATTGCATCCACCTTCATTATGGAGACAGCATCTGGTTGATTGATTGTCGAGTATGACCACATCGGCCATAGAGAGCCATTTGGTCCATAGAAATATGTTCAGCATCTTATAACACAGGCACTGCTGGCGCGGAAAGGGTCCTTAATTAAACGTACAAACACCTGGCTGTGTTGATCATATGGCATAAAGAGAGCAGAGCATATATCTGATCCAAGATTGGTAATCGTATGAGAATGGCAAACCTTTACTGCCTGTGTGTATTGGCCTAGAGTCACACAGTTATCATATTTGTACTATTGAACCCACACAGATATATTTGTACTATTGAACCCACACAGATATATTTGTACTATTGAACCCACACAGATATATTTGTAAAAAAAAGTAAAATAAAGGTCCCTTTTCCACAACTTTAGGCGTATAGGGCAAGACCTCTATTTTCATAGACCAGTCGGCACAAGATAGGTGATGTGGTCAGCATCACGCCGGCCGCCTCTACTTCTGGGACTGCACCTGATACCCACTTAAGGCTGTGTCGACCTAGGAGCCAAGGTCATTTTTTTTTAGTCTGGCTCTGCCAGGGAGCAAACGCACAACCTTCCGATCCGCAGGCGAGCATCTAGTCACTCCACCACAGCAATTCTTTTGGTACTGGTAATTCTGTCTTGTCTGTCTGTCTGCTGTTGTGTGGGCCGGGGTCTCCTCCATCTTGTGGTGTTGGCTGGACTGCACACAATGTAGATGCCGATTGTTGGTCTGGACTTCATTGTTCTGTTTCTTAAAAGGGCCTCTGCATTTGACCCAAGTTGTTTCCTGTATTGAGTTTAGTGGCCATAACCTTCTACAGACTGAATAGTTCGTCCATCACGAGTGATGTAGACCACTTTTTCATCCAAAGTAGCAATGATCAATGATTATGAGTACGGAGGTGGCTGATTAGTCCAATATAAGCCTGGAAAGTTCTCGAGCAGCGCGGACAACAGGTGGTAGCCACAGTAAGTGTACGATTGGCAGTACGGTTCTTTTTAGTCTGCCTCCATTTCTCTGCCTGTGCAACCTCCACTGCCTGGCAGACTGATGCTCCATGCCTGAGGGATGTACGCCATCCAAAACGGTCCTGTGCGGCAGTCTCTCATATCACCGTGTTGTTAAAAAATGGAGATCAGTTTTGGGAGTGTGTTTACAGCGCTTCGTCTGTCCTCCCTGGGACCTCTTCACCTGCTTGATCTTTCCATAAAATTCTCTCTTTGGGAGGCGATAGTCTAGCATGCGAGCTAGGTGACCAGCCCAACACAGCTGATCATTCTTCAGTATTGTGTGGATCCTAAGCAGGTTTGCCTTATCGAGAATCACAGTATTTGGAATCCTATCTTGCCATTTATCATTGATAAGTCAGTTGTCATGAAAGGAAGGGGGTCTTGGTATCATCTTTTCCTCTCCTTCCATGATGTTTACTGAATGATATTTTTATTGAAATTGTTTATTCATTTATATGCTCATAAGCATTCCATAATTTAAAAATGATTTATAGATACATCGAACAAACTGTTGCCTAATGAGCAGTGGTGAAGGAAGAACATTATAAAACACCTACATATTCCACATTTTTACTGTCCCCTCAGAAAGGACATAATACTTGGGCTAGATAGATTCTATTTATACCTTAATTGTTCTAGTTTTATAGATCAAATGTCCTTTATCAACATCTTAAAGGGACTATCTATGCTTAACTCTTTGAGTCCCAAAGAACGCATCATACGTTCATAGATTCCTACCTAGAGCCCGATTAACGCAAGATGCGCCGATTTTACATCTTTCTTGACCACCCCTTGGGCCTGTGATGTTAAACCCCCTGGGACTTAAAGAGTTAGATAAAATAGCAGAAAATTTGCTGCTTTTTTTTTTTTCTGAGACGTAACTGACAGGCAGTCCTATAAATACTGGAAAGAGAAAGCTGGTCACAGGTATGAGTGAGGACAGATTCTATCTGCAGTAATGGGCTCACAATCTTCAGGAGAAAGGACTTCACAATTTTAATTGATTTTGTAATATTTATAACCTTCTAATTCTATAAATTAAAAATAAATAATCAAAGACCATGCTGCCTGCACCGCAAAAGTTGTAAATGCAGGTGGTAATTGGCCGTTTGGCAGATCAACACTTTAAATGAACTGTCGAAAATAAATAAGTACAAGACTTCTCAGGAATAATATATTTTATTTGTTCTATTAAATAACTGAAACATAATTTATAAACACATCGAACAAACTGTGCATATAAAGAACTGACAATAGAAAACTATCATGAGCACGTACGTATGTGTTGCTCTAGGCTGCTGCTTGTTCATGAAGAAGAGTATGTTTTTCTTTTTTATATGATATGTATTGACATTATATTTGAATATGTTGTATGTAGTTTATTATGGTGTTTATTTCTCATGTAGGATAGGTTATAGAGATATTTATAGTGCACCATTTCGGTACTACTCACAGAAGTCACCCCCATAAGATTTTGTATCTGTTCCCACGGGTTGTCCTATGTTCTCGGGGTGTTATGAGATATCTTCCTTCGCCATCTATATACAGCGGGCCGAAAAGTGGCTCAGATTCATTTGAGGTTGACACACTTGTCTCTTAGACGAAAGTGGGCAGCTTTTTTTTTTTTTCACAACTCTCTTTTCTGTGAGTGACTGTTTTTCTGGAATGTGTTGTTGTTGTGAGTAGGAGGAAGAAGTAATGCGAGGGAAAGCATGAAAGGTGCGACTGTTCATGAGTATCGAATCGTTGATATTTTTGTATTTTTATGCTCATTCGTGGTGTCTGTCATCAGGGTTGGATGTCCTTAAACATTCAAAATGAGGAACACATGACACCCCTAGACTATAGAAGTGTCCCAGGAAATCCCCTTCAGAATCTCATTGCCGGCGAGATGGGGTGACTTTCATGAGTTGTACCAAAATTTCTTTTACTCTTCAAATGCAGACATGTGTTACTTTAACTCTTTTAGGACCAAAAAGACTTTAAAATGTTTCTCGGCCTTGAATGAATCATTACACACCAGTGGCACATTGGGTGTGTGGCACTATTGTTAACACCATTGTGAGAGGGAGGCCAAGACGGAAAAATGATTGGCAGATCATGAAACAGAAGGTTGAGGTCAGACATGTCTACCAACGCTATTCGACATGATCTATTTGAAGAAGACATTATTTCTAAGATTTATTTATCTGAATGTTTGTTGATTTTTTTTTTTTTTTTAATGTAATGATGGACATATGAACAAATTGCTGATTTCAAAATTACCTACTTGGTGATCAGATTGTTTATAAATTATGATGTGATGTATTATGTATTAAGTGACAAATTTATTTATAATATAAAGTGATTAATTACTGATAATAAATTATAAAGTCATTTATTTTTGTTTAATCAAAGTTTATTTATGATTTGCTACATTAACCCTATTGTCCCAGGAAAGCCGCAAGCCCCAACACTTACAGGAAGATCCATTTCCCTGAGATTCGTCACTTACCCTGCATTCCTTCAGTGAGATGTTTTTGTTACACCTAGTTGTCTATGCTATTGGTTATTTCTTGCATGCAGAAATATTCAGGACGTCAGGATAGGAATATATTTACTAAAAAAATAGCATTGTTGGGGAGAAAGGGGGGGGGGGGGGGGGGGGGGGGGGTCCTCTTGAACCAAATGGCACTAGTTGACATTTAACTTTCTTGTTAACCTCAGTGATTGAGGTCACTAGGTCACAGCATGAATCACCCTAGACATTTGGGGGGGGGGGGGGGGGGGTCCAAGAAGTGTATTCCAATAAATTCTTCACTGTTTTTTTTTTTTTTTTTTTTTTTTTATATAGTTTTTTTTTTTGTAGATAAATAACATTTTAAACAGTTTAAGTGACCAGTGTCAAAAAGTGTTTTTTTTTTTTTTTTTTTTATAATTTTGTTTTGCGGTAATCCCATTGATTTATTATCTTTTTTTTTTTTTTTTTGCGTTCCTCGGGCAAAAGGGTGAAATCAGATATTGCAAAGTTTTAAATAAATTATTGCAAAGTTTTAATTAAATTATTACATGAGCTTCAATAAATTTCCAGATTATATGTAAAATACACAGTGTGTTTATAATTGCATGATTTATTGATCAGTTTGTTCATTTTTTTTACAAATCCCAGTATTTAATTTATAAACTGAATTATGGCTTGTAATTATCATAAATATTTTTACTGTTGAACCCACACAAATATGATATTTGTATCAGTAAACAAAAATGTTGTGCCCTCTCCACATTGGAGGTTGGTTGTGTTGAATGTGGGACTCCACTGTTGGCTTTGGGGATATTATATGGTGAGGTCCAGTCTCTTCCATGGTATGACTCTCGTGCCACTTTCTAGAAGCTACAAAAAAGGGCTTTCTTTTTTTCTTCTTAACCATCTACCACGGAAATAAATGCTGGTTTATTGAAGATTTAGCGATGCATTCACTAGCCTTGAAGTTGCATAGTTATTTTCTGCTATTGAGGGCACATAAATATATTATCATCGTCGTCTTCTTCTTTTTTATCTTCTGGTTTTGCACTTAAAAGGGTGACTAGCACTGTGTATTGTGGTTTACAGCAAGGCTGTGATATCTGTGCCTTTTGGTCTGGCGCATACAATTTCAATAAACTCCTCATTTGTAACCTCTTAAGGCAGGCTTGTCAGAGTGATTTGGGGTCTGTTCTTTATTTCCCCTCCTGCCAAATGAGGCCCCAGAACCCATACCAGGAAGTGTCATATCTGAGATTTTCCTTCTGTGAAAGGAAGCAGATCAACGGTTTTGGCTTTCTCCAGATTGTTTTATAGTTCTTTTGTTTGCTTGAATTATTCTCGTTTCTTTTTTATATTTTTTTTTTAATAGCTGTTTAGATTTGGCCATTAAAATTGTCTGTGGGGTGGCCAACCCTCCTGAGTTACTTTCTATGATATGTTGACAGATTGCGGTATTATCATTCTTTCCTTTCCTGAACTTTCTCAATCCCAGATGGCTTCAAGATAGGAACCGAATTTGGCACAGTAATCACAGTAAAAAAATGCATCAGTTTATGACTCAAAGAGTCACTATATTCTGTGCTGCATGTAAAATATTTGGCCAGATTTCTTGTGCATATTCAAACCAAACATGAAATAAATAGCAGCGCACCATGTGTAGAGCTGATACACTCAACATAAGCTCAGCGTACGTGGTGCATTGCCTGCGACATGAAAATGTAAAGGCTCCTAGTAACGCATTAAAAAATGTCTCTCTTATTTTGTTTTTTACACCAGCATTTTATTAAGGCCACATTCACACATTCATTTTTATGGATGATTTTTATATTGGTTATATTTCTTGTCATATATTCTAATGATCATTTGTACATTGGGTTTAGTGAGTTACCTGTTAACACAGAGTCCCGGCTGATAGCTCTGTGTGTGTATGTGGGTGTGCGCACGTGCATGTGCGTGTGCGCACGTGCATGTGCGTGTATGCATGCATGGGGGTGGGGGTAATCCTTTTATCTTCTGTAGCTTGGGCATTGCAAAGACATCTTATAGTTCCAAAGTACCTAGTTTGATTTTAACTGCAGTTGATTTGGCAGCAGATCGCCTTGATTTGATTTCAGTGTTGGTATCGAGAGTTGTTTATCCCATGTTACGTACTTCTGTTGGGGTATTAATTGCTAAACCTTCATATTGCAGTCTTAAGAAATCTGTAATACAGTCGAGTCTGCATAAGAAGAAGTCGCAGGGACCTAAGAAAATGCTTCCACTTATCAGGACTTCTACTTATCCAGACAACACATACACACTAGAGAAATTGCCGGGACTAAGCTGGTCATGTCGACTTATCCGAGTTGGACTTAAGTGGACTCGACTGTAGCATATATTGGTTAGTTGCATATCCTTTACAGGACGTTGCAGAACCAACCCCAACAGCCCCTGGCTGTTGTGTGGTTATTCTAGGCAAATTTACGTCTGGTAGTTTGCCATTGTTTTCTGGACGGTCGGCTTTCTTGACAACCACTGTCGAAACCAACACAAGGCACATGGCCCGCAGCTGCGATGAACCCGGCATCCCGGCATTATGAAACGTTTGCATCGACTTAGCCACAGAGCTGACTTGTATCATATATACACACATGAAATAAACATTAAACTTTAGAGTGCAGCCACTTTTGTGATTCTAATATTTAAAAATTATAATAACCTTTTCAGATTTGTAATCCACTGAAGTCGGAGTACATCTGCCGGAGAGGCGGGGAACGAGAACTGCAAACAAATAAGCCAGTAAAACGGATGTAAACGCAAAACTCAGGTCAAGGTAAAAGCCAAAAGTCCATTTTGGACGAACAACCGCGACTTACCGCCGGAATTCACAGCCGGTGAACAAGAAGAAGAAGAAAGTAATCCACTGATCTATGACTGAAACGATTGACACGGGTTGGAAGAACGGGAGTAATTTGATGTTTCAGTAGCATTATTTATCAATGAAAACCACAAGGGAGAGAGCTTTCTGGCTCAGTATGAGTAATAAAAAGTATATTGCTGAGAGTTTTAAAAAATCAGTGGCCCACTGGTCCAGATCACATGGTAAGTTGGCCAGTTCCATTCCTCATTGAAACAGGTCAGTCTCATGGCAGAGAATGTGTTTGATGTACAAGTATAGTTCTAGACCTATATTTTATAGAGCAGCTGGCACTTAGTGGATGAGGGGGTCAGCATCACAATAGCAGCTGCGATGATGTCAACATCATGCTGTTTGCAGATGATGTGGTCAACATCACACTGGCTGCCCATGATGTGGTCAACATCAGAATGGCTGCCCATGATGTGGTCAACATCACAATGGCTGCCCATGATGTGGTCAATATCACACTGGCTGCCCATGATGTGGTCAATATCACACTGGCTGCCCATGATGTGGTCAATATCACACTGGCTGCCCATGATGTGGTCAATATCACACTGGCTGCCCATGATGTGGTCAACATCACAATGGCTGCCCATGATGTGGTCAACATCACAATGGCTGCCCATGATGTGGTCAATATCACACTGGCTGCCCATGATGTGGTCAACATCACTCTGGCTGCTGATGATTTGGTCAACATCACGATGGCTGCCCATGATTTGGTCAACATCATGATGGCTGCCCAAGATGTGGTCAACATCACACTGGCTGCCCATGATGTGGTCAACATCACGATGGCTGCCTTTACTTCCCAGTACTATACGTGATACCCACTCACGGCTGGGTCAACCTGAAAGCTAAAGTCATTTTTTGTAAAGGTCCAGGTCCATTCAGATTTGAACCCACAATCTTCAGATCTACAGGCGAGCATTACGCTTGGTGTGTGAGGTATAATCCTGAATGCATGCTTGCTGAGGTGACCACCGCACTTTCTCACTAGATTGTCCTCACCGATTTCTTCCTTTACCCATATAGGACTGCAGGTTACCCCTGGCTGGCATAGTAGTTACAGGTGCCTGATTGATTATAACATCTGTAGAGGTTGAACAGGGTCAGTGGGACCTGCCTTGTAGGTCTGCCATCCAGGTTAGACTTTGTACATCTCAGGATGGTATGGTGGACCTCTAGGTAGCAGCCCGCAGGTGACAAACTGGTGCCCCAAAATCTCTGTGGTATCCAAGCACACATTGACACAACTGTGTAGGAGCTACATTGTGAAAATCAAAATACTGTTCCCAAGGTGGGTTACAGGACCCCACTTTAGATGGGGGGGGGGGAGGAGTTGACGCACTGCCCCTGACAAGCATGACATAAAAGGCTACTTATTAGGGATCTGCTGAAATCGGATGTGTTGGACTGATGAGCACAGATATCACAGCCTAGCTGTAAATCACAGCACAGTATGCCAACCATTTTTTAAAGGCAAACACGTTTGAAGAGGAAAGTCTTATTATTCATCTGGACTAAACTACAGTGTGCTATGTTAGTCACACAGTTCCCTTATTTCCAGTATTAGTGACGAAAGTTTGCCGCTAGCAGTATTTCTGCAGTGTTAGCCTGTATGAATGAGCCCTTTGTGAATGCAAGTTCTTTTGTTTCTGTTTACATATTTGTATAAAACCATTTTCTAAATATTAAACAAGTGGATATTTTATACAATGATCATTCTGTGTGTTGCCTGGTTTGTATTCTGTTGCTTGTCCATTGTTCAGAAAGTGGAGAAGTTATAAAGGGGTGAGTCTTCAGTGACAGACTGTTTACGGGCAGGTCAGGTACGCGGATTATTGGCTCTAGAGTTGATTGCAGCCTACACACAGTAGTGGCTCCAAAGTTGATTGCAGCCTACACAGAGTAGTGGCTCCAGAGTTGATTGCAGCCTACACAGAGTAGTGGCTCCATAGTTGACTGCAGCCTACACAGAGTAGTGGCTCCATAGTTGATTGCAGTCTATACACAGTAGTGGCTCCAGAGTTGATTGCAGCCTACACACAATAGTGGCTCCAGAGTTGATTGCAGCCTACACACAGTAGTGGCTCCATAGTTGACTGCAGCCTACACAGAGTAGTGGCTCCATAGTTGACTGCAGCCTACACACAGTAGTGGCTTCAGAGTTGATTGCAGCCTACACACAGTAGTGGCTCCAGAGTTGATTGCAGCCTACACACAGTAGTGGCTCCAGAGTTGATTGCAGCCTACACACAGTAGTGGCTCCATAGTTGACTGCAGCCTACACAGAGTAGTGGCTCCATAGTTGACTGCAGCCTACACACAGTAGTGGCTCCAGAGTTGATTGCAGCCTACACACAGTAGTGGCTCCAGAGTTGATTGCAGCCTACACAGTGTAGTGGCTCCAGAGTTGATTGCAGCCTACACAGTGTAGTGGCTCCAGAGTTGATTGCAGCCTACACACAGTAGTGGCTCTTTCAAAAGGAAAACACAAATCCTCACTCAGGCCAGTGGATAAATGCAAGACAAATACATAGAATTACGAGGCTGGGCTATAGCCAGACAACGCCGAGGACACAGGAAGACGTTTGTTGTTCTGAAAGGGACCTTGCTGTTTTTCGTCAATACCATAGAGGGGTGGAGGTGATTTCGTAGGCCCACATCTGGCAGCCTAAACCCATCTGTGGCAACCTAGATCCACCTGTGATTGCCTAGACCCATATGTGGCAACCTAGATCCACCTGTGGTTGTGTAGACCCATCTGTGGCAACCTAGATCTACCTGTGAGATGCGTAGACCCATCTGTGGCAACCTAAATCCACCTGTGGGATGCGTAGACCCATCTGTGGCAACCTGGATCTACCTTTGGGATACGTAGACCCATCTGTGGCAACCTAGATCCACCTGTGGGATGCGTAGACCCATCTGTGGCAACCTAGATCTACCTGTGAGATGCGTAGACCCATCTGTGGCAACCTGGATCCACCTTTGGGATACGTAGACCCATCTGTGGCAACCTAGATCCACCTGTGGGATGCGTAGACCCATCTGTGGCAACCTACATCTACCTGTGAGATGCGTAGATCCATCTGTGGCAACCTAGATCTACCTGTGGGATGCGTAGACCCATCTGTGGCAACCTAGATCTACCTGTGAGATGCGTAGACCCAACTGTGGCAACCTAGATCCACCTGTGGGATGCGTAGACCCATCTGTGGCAACCTCGATCTACCTGTGAGATGCGTAGACCCATCTGTGGCAACCTCGATCTACCTGTGAGATGCGTAGACCCATCTATGGCAACCTAGATCTACCTGTGAGATGCGTAGACCCATATGTGGCAACCTAGATCTACCTGTCGGATGCGTAGAACCATCTGTGGCAACCTAGATCTACCTGTGGGATGCGTAGACCCATCTGTGGCAACCTAGATCTACCTGTGGGATGCGTAGACCCATCTGTGGCAACCTAGATCCACCTATGAGATGCGTAGACCCATCTGTGGCAACCTAAATCCACCTGTGGGATGCGTAGATCCATCTGTGACAGAACCTAGACTCATCTTTGATAGTACCACTAGTACTTCACCCCCGAGTTTTGTATATTTCAGCTCCTAATAGCAGAGAACTACAAGATCTGTTCCCCCAAAAACCTCAAAGAGAAGTATATTTAGGTACTTTCCAGAACCTAGGAAATCTGCGAGTTATAATTTTCCTCTGCACTCTATGAAAAAAAGTAAACAACAGCGAGGTCGCGTTTTTGTCTTCACTCTGGGACACAAATGCGAAGCTGAAACGAAATTGTCCGTTCGTGACGAACAAGTGAAAATAATGACTACTAGAAATCTACGGAACAACATAGTGTAAATAGTTGGCTTTTCCCGATCGTTACTGCGCCCACGCACCTACAGAAATGACATCTTCAGTCTAATTACCTCAATTTATCTACGTTTATTCTGCCTGTTCTACTTTCTGCCCGTAATATGATGTCAAAGTAAAAGACACCACGCCAGGGTCGTATTGGCTATTTGATGTATAAGTACAAATATGGCTTCTTTTTTTGGTATTCACCGCGGTATAGCGGCTCGCAAGCAGATCTGAAAGTCGTGGGTTTAGGTCGTGTCAGAGACGAGCTGTTTTTTTCAGAAATGACTTTGGCTCCTAGGTCGACCCAGCCTTAAACGGGTACCAGGTGAAGTTCTTGGAAGTAAAGGCGGCCGGCGTGATGTTGTCGTTACCCCCAAGAGTGCTGACTGGTCTATAAAATATAGGTCTAACCCTATATGCCCAACACACCTCATAACATGGAAAAGAGGCCTTTACTTATTTTCCACATAGTGTCTTTTACAATCGTGATGAAAAAAAAAAGAAATGATGCTAAAAGGCAACTATACTGCGTACAATATTCTTACCAATGCTATGCTAACAGTGTCAAACATGGACACTGTCTTCAGAAGACAGAAGAAAAATATCACTTAACACCAGTCAATAGTCACGACAGAAATGAGCTGTTTACGTACTGTGCCAGGTGTAACAAGGAAAGGTCAACTCATGAACGATATCAAGAGAAGAGGCGACACAGAACCAGTACTGAACTTTATAGTAAAGTAAGTAGAGGTCAATTTTCACGCCTTTAAGCGCATCGGGCGTATGGGAAGAGCGCCCATATTTCTTCAGACAATGGGCACTAGGTGGGTAATGTGGTCAGCATTACGCCGGCCGTCTTTACTTCCACAGGACAGCCATCCTGGTACCCATTTTAGGCTGGGTTGACCTGCGACGCCCCATACCATGATAAAAATCCACGCAGCTAGCAGTGGGTTTCGATCGCGGTACGTTTGTCACCCGGTCGTAAGCAGTTGATTTAACCAACTTAGCTAGCGCGCCCGGCAAAACCGTTCTTGTAGCATTCCAATGTAAGACTGTCGTGTCGGGTAAGAGGGGCCGTTTCTCTGTGTAATATTCCCAAAGATCATAAATCCATGCACTGTTGCCAGCTTTCATCGTGAACACGATACGGTCCTTTATAAATATCTTACTCCAGATAACGTCACAGGACAGTCCAACATTTTAGAGGGTGGTAGAACTGGGTTTTATGATTTCTGATGCTTTTAACGACCCCAAAACATCTAGAACTGGCCCTTACCCCAACCCACCTACGTTCTACGAGACAGTGCAGCCTTGGTCTTACGACTGCATGCAGCCTATCAACCACCCCCTGACATATTTCACTGTCCCATGACCTGTGGATTTCCCCTGTTTGGGGTAGGATAATAATAAAGCACCCACGATACTCATTGTGTTTTGCATGGAAGGACCCGTGCAAAAATTACCAGAGATTCGATAACGTCAATAACATATTGAATGACACTGAATGACCGTGAAATCTTTCTTTTTAACCGAATTATTTTTCTCGGTAATTCACATCTTGTTGCGACATGACGTATCCTGGGATGTAACAAATATTTCTCAGATGTTTGTTTTGACTCGTGTCTCAAGTTTCGTTATTACGAAAGCCAAGTTTTCATTCAACCAGATAAATAACCACATTTGCCTTGCCAGATAAACCGAAGGAAGCTGTGAAAGTGTTGACGTCACTGTTGAACTTGGAAGCTGTTTTTTTTTTTTCGTTGTTAAACATTCACAGTTATTCGGATTTAATTTGGTTTGGCTAACCACAATATCTTGAGCTAAAAACAGGATATGCCACTAATATGTACGACTGACAACAGGATATGCCACTAATATGTACGACTGAAAACAGGATATGCCACTAATATGTACAACTGAAAACAGAACATGCCACTAATATGTACGACTGAAAACAGGATATGCCACTAATATGTACGACTGAAAACAGGATATGCCACTAATATGTACAACTGAAAACAGGATATGCCACTAATATGTACGACTGAAAACAGGATATGCCACTAATATGTACAACTGAAAACAGGATACGCCACTAATATGTACAACTGAAAACAGGATATGCCACTAATATGTACGACTGAAAACAGGATATGCCACTAATATGTACAACTGAAAACAGGATACGCCACTAATATGTACAACTGAAAACAGGATATGCCACTAATATGTACGACTGAAAACAGGATATGCCACTAATATGTACGACTGAAAACAGGATATGCCACTAACATGTACGACTGAAAACAGGATATGCCACTAATATGTACGACTGAAAACAGGATATGCCACTAATATGTACAACTGAAAACAGGATATGCCACTAACATGTACGACTGAAAACAGGATATGCCACTAATATGTACGACTGAAAACAGGATATGCCACTAATATGTACAACTGAAAACAGGATATGCCACTAACATGTACGGCTGAAAACGGAACATCTCAATCACCACAATTTATTTAGGTCACCAGACTTCAAAGGCTATTATCCAGTTTCGTCCTTTTTAGGATGAAATATTTTGTTATTTGAAGCCCCACCCTGGCTATAGGCAGGCCATAAACATGGCCAATTGTCTGAACATGGTTTCTGGGACCTCTCCACAGCTATCCTCATCCACATGGTGGCACTTTCTGATGTCCTGGTGGGGTAGAAAGTCAGTCAGTCAGTCAGACTTTAAAGGTCTAATGGCTCGCTAAAGAACGTTGCTACTGTCTGTTTTACCACTTTTAGCGCGGTTCCCCTCGCGATAGGTGGTAAGAGGACAAAGTAGGGCATTGCAAGGATTGGTCGAAGTCTGGTGTGGTCCTTGTGCCGCGGGATCGCTACGGTAGCCATGAAGGCGATCCTGAGTCATCCCGAAACGTCCTTGCCAACGGGGCTCTGATGAAGTTGCAACAGGCCTAGCAAGCCGGCAATGGATTTTAATACCGCTACAACAAGTACAGTGAGATATAAACGGACTGATCAATGACCATGATAATGTTAAAGGAGAGCACGAAGCAGGTCCTTACTTCTCCCGCGACAGCTGAGAGAGGACGTAAAGAAGAAGAAAAAACGTCCGATGGCTAATAGTACTAGTTCTATGTTGATTAACAAGTCTTCTGGCGTGTCTGGTGTGCGTCTCGCTTTTTTGCTATGCCGATCTTAATTCCCAAGTCTGCCATTCTGGCGAGTGATGTGGATTCACTGCCCCAAAGTCCTCTATCCTTCCCGTTTCTCTGAGGACATTAATAATATCAGCATGATCCATAGGCTGACCGTCGGTAGTGATAGCGGATCCAGCCAACCTGTCAGCTATTTCATTTTCATCGACGCCTGCGTATACCGGAACAAAAATAAAGGTGTCTCCACGCACAGTGGACTTTTGTAATGATTCAAGCCATTGTCTTCGCACCGAATCTGTCAGAACCCTCCAGATCATACTCATTGAATCACTGAGTATACATACACGGGTCTATTTTTGTGTTTGCAGCCAAGCGAACGCTTGCGTAAGACTTACATTAGTCCAGCTGTAACTTATTCCCTGCTCTAAGGCCTCAGGTTAGTGAACGCACTTGACAATATCATGATCATCAAGTAATGGGTTTCGTTTCCTGCGGTGGTCGGTTTTAAAAAATCCTTTCTCCTGGTTTTCGGACAACGGTACGAAAGTCACACCGTGGAAGAGTTGTGGGCCTCACAGTGTGATACTGCCAAGCGCAACAGTGGTACACTGTAGCCAACCTTTATTGTGGAGACGGCACATGCATTTTTATTTAACTATTCCTAAACGCCCTGTTAAATTTAGAAAAGATATAAAACCGAACGAAAAGTATATTAGCAAGCTTCACAATATAACAAATACAAACAAAACGTGGACGTTGCGGCTACGGAGCCTTCATTAGCACATACAAATCTAACAATTACATAAATACACAAAATCACTTAGCTGGTATCTCGAAGCAGCCGGGTCGATGGTTTCTCATTAAATTTTGGCGCCATCAGAAACTATGCTGATTGAATGTTTTCTTCATCCGGTTACCGTCAGGGGATATGGCCCTAAGTCAAAGCAGATGTCAATCCAACTGGGATAAATTCCAGAAAGCAGTTTAATTCCCCCATTCCCCACAACAATTGTTGAGTGACCACTGCTATCCTCCCCCCTCCCACACTCACTCCAATTTATGGTCACGTTTACCACTCGAAAGTGTACATATATACTCTAGCGGCCCCATAAGCTAGAAAAAAAAAAAACTTTTGTTTGCGTGTTTTTATGGTGCTTTGCACAACTAACCCAAACGTGTTTTGTGTGTGTGTGTTGGGGGGGGGGGGGTGTTGTAATTTCACTGGACAGTTTTGCGTTCAGTAGTTTGCCATTGCTTAGCGAAGTTTCGGTTCTCGGTCGGCACCAGGCAATAATCAAACGCATTGGCAACGCTTGAACCACAGACGCCAACAATGACCTATATACCGGATGCTAACCTATCAGGACAAACCCCAGTTACCTAGCTCAACCTCTCGTCATAATTAGGCCACCCATTAACAGCTCTGCTAAGTATTTTACTGAAGTGCCCAGTTGTCCTGAATTGGCAGGTGAGGTTCGACTGAAAGCAACTATTCTGGAAGTAGAATAATGTATGAAAGTAGGTTAATGTATGAAAGTAGGTTAATGTATGACAGTAGGTTACTGTGAGAAAGTAGGCTGATGAGTGAAAGTGTGCGTATGAAAGTAGGTTATTGCATAAGACTGGGTTAGTGTGTGAAATTAGGTTTTTGTAGGAAAGTGGGTTACTGTGTGAAAGTAGGTTATTTTATGAAAGTGGATTACTGTGTGCCTATTCTGGAACTCCGCTACGCAGATGACACAGTCCTCCTTTCGAACAGCGTAAAGGGAATAGAAAATTTAATATTGTCCGTCCAAAAGCACAGTGAAGATCAAAATCTGTTCTTGAATTTAAAGAAAACCAAAATAATGTCCACAGATAAAACTGGCTGTCACCCAAAAACAACCATAAATGATGAAGAAATTGAAAATGTCACAAACTTTTAATATCTAGGCTCTATAATAAACAACAATGGAGACTGTTCGGCAGAAATTAAAAGGAGGATGGCCATCAGAATATCTTGGAAAAGGAAGATGAGAAATATTGACATCTTAAAAGGTCTGAACA
>CAJHNH020000020.1:265000-302500 GCA_905116865.2 Candidula unifasciata
TTTCTCAATTCTTTATCGGTATAAACGCTTGTTGTTTGCGTTTTAATGCAATGTTGTTGTTTATTTGTACAGCGAACGACGGTTGTATCGACTGTGGTCGGAATGAAATAAGATTTCTTTATATTATTTTATCGACCCACCGTGCCCTAGTTACATCGTGTTGGCATATGTGATGGAAAAGCAGGAGTGACAGAACAATAAAACGATGATAAGGAATTGCCCGTTTGTTTTGAATTTAATGCTATCAGTATGT
The DNA here is from genome assembly GCA_905116865.2 of Candidula unifasciata. Taxonomy (NCBI): domain Eukaryota; kingdom Metazoa; phylum Mollusca; class Gastropoda; order Stylommatophora; family Geomitridae; genus Candidula; species Candidula unifasciata. The sequence goes on from CAJHNH020000020.1 coordinate 265,254, forward strand.
AGCCAGTGACATTTGCCGTCTTCTTTAAATCTGCCGTTATCTAAAATTCGATGTTACGAGCTGAAAGTGAAAGTTTGAGGTCTCATATGTGGTTGTTTATTTCTCTTGTTTTTCTTCTAATTTTGTTGCTTACCCATGCAACAACAACAACAACTAGCACTAGGCAGCATATTTACTTATAAACACAGACATGCTCCTCCAAGTTACATCGTAATGTCTTTGAGTACTGGGTAAAAGGATGAGTGAGAGAAAGAAGGATGATAGAAGGAAATTGGAGAAATATTGTAAATTAAATATTAAGGATTTTGACCTAAAGGCTTCACCCAACACTTTCATTTATTTTGGTGGATGATTTAATCTCTCTCTTTAAATTTTCATTGTTATTTATCTTGTGATTTTGTTTCTTTGTTTTGTTTTACTTGTTATGTTGTAATTGTTCATGCTGGGATTGTTGTTGTTGTTGTGATTGTTCTTGCTGTTATCATGATTGTTGTTGTTGTGATTCTTCTTGCTGTTGTTGTGATTGTTCTTGCTGTTATCGTGATTGTTGTTGCTGTGATTGTTGTTGCTATGATTTTTCTTGCTCTGGATTTTCTTGCTCTGGATTTACTTGCTCTGGATTTTCTTACTGTGCTTTTTGCAGTGGTGATTGTTGTGGTTGTTGTTAGGATTGTTCTGGATGTAGTTGCTGTTGCTGTGATAGTTCTAGCTGTGATTGTTGTGGTTGTTGTTAGGATTGTTCTGGATGTAGTTGCTGTTGCTGTGATAGTTCTAGCTGTGATTGTTGGGGTTGTTGTTAGGATTGTTCTGGACGTAGTTGCTGTTGCTGTGATAGTTCTAGCTGTGATTGTTGTTTTGATTGTTATTGTTGTGATTGTTTATTTGACAAACTTATCTAAGATATTCTATACAAACATATATAGACACACACATACAGACACACGCACAAGCATGCACACATGCACGCACACACAAAAAATCATTTTAAAATAGTAGGTTTTTAATTGTAAACAAGAAAAGCTGTGATTGTTGTTGTGGTGTGTGTTCTTCCTCTGATTGTTGTTGCTAATATTTTTGTGATTGTTATGATTGCTGTTATTGTGGTTGTTGGTGTACTTGTTGTTGTGATTGTTATCGTGGTGATTGTTGTTGTTATTGCTGTGACTGTTGTTGTTGCTGCTGTGATTGTTGTTGCTGGGATTGTTCTTGCTGTGATTGTTGTTGCTCTGGATTTTTTGTTTGCTGTGCTTGTTGTAGTGGAGATTTTTGTTGTGATTGTTCTTGCTGTTTTTGTGATTTTTGTTGTGATTGTTTTTGAGATTGTTCTTGCTATGATCGTTGTTGCTATTATTGTTCTTGTTGTGATTCTTGATGTTGTTGTGATTTTTCTTGCTGTGATTGTAGTTGTGGTGTTTGTTCTTGCTCTGATTGTTGTTGCTGTTCTTGTTGTGATTGTTTTGATTGCTATGATTATGGTTGCTAGTAGTGTACTTGTTGTGATTGTTTTTATTACTGTGATTGCTGTTGCTATGATTGTTGTTGCTATGAATGTTTTTGCTGTGATTGTTGTTGTGATTGGTTTTGCTGTGATTGTTCTTGCTGTGATTGTTTTTGCTCTGAATTTGGTTGCTCTTCTTATTGTAGTGGTGATTGATCTTGTTGTTGTGATTGGTTTTGCTGTGATTGTTCTTGCTGTGATTGATGTTGCTCTGAATTTGGTTGCTCTTCTTATTGTAGTGGTGATTGATCTTGTTGTTGTGATTGTTTTTGCTATGAATGTTTTTGCTGTGATTGTTGTTGTGATTGGTTTTGCTGTGATTGTTCTTGCTGTGATTGTTGTTGCTCTGAATTTGGTTGCTCTTCTTATTGTAGTGGTGATTGATCTTGTTGTTGTGATTGTTCTGGGTGAAGTTACTGTTGCTGTGAAAGTTCATGCTGTGATTCTTGTTGAGATTATTCTTGCTGAGTTTGTTGTGGCTGTCATTGTTCTTGTTGTGATTGCTCATGTGTTGTGATTGTTCTTGAGTGATCGTTGTTGTATTGTTTGTTTGTACTCCAGTTGTTGTTGCAGTTGGTGTTGTGATTGTTATGTTTGCTGTTATTGTGGTTGCTATTGGTATACTTGTTGTTGTGATTATTAATGTTGTAATTGTTGTTGCAGTTTTTGTTGTTGTGATTGTTCTTACCATGTTTGATCTGATTGTTCTTTCTCTGATTTTTTAATGATTGTTATGATTGTACATAGATGTTGCACAGATTGTTGTTATGATTGTCAGTGCCCTGAATATGGTTGTGGTTGTTTTGCTATGAAAAGTAGCTAATGTGATTGTTTTTGTTATCTTCTTCTTTCTTGTTTTCCATGCAAATGATTTTCTGAAAGTCACATGCCTCTGTGAAGGTTGTGCTGCAACATACATCCTCCACTGTTTATGTTATAATTCTTCTTCTTCTTCTTCTTCTTCTTTTTCTTCTTCTTCTTCTTCTTCTTCTTCTTCTTCTTCTTCTTCTTCTTCTTCTTCTTCTTCTTCTTCTTCTTCTTCTTCTGCTGCTGCTGCTGCTGCTGCTGCTGTTGCTGCTTCTGCTGCTTCTTCTTCTTCTTCTTCTTCTTCTTCTTCTTCTTCTTCTTCTTCTTCAATCCTGTCAGAAAACATATCACGGTAGCCTTTATGAAAGCTATCGTGCAATCCATATCATCTCGTGTACCATACAGTTTTGTCTTCATTGTGGTTGGAACAGGCCAGATTGCGTTTCTGTTGTCAGCATACAGTTGACAGTGTTGGAGCACATGCTCAGCATTTTCTGGTGCCACGCTGCAGGGACACTTCTCCGTGTTTCCTACACCGAAAAGTGTGAACATATTTTGACCAAGTCTGTTGTGCCATGTCACAGAAAATTCTTGATTTTGCGATGTTCTTACTGTGATTGTTCTTATTATGATTATTTGTTTCCTTCCTCTAATTATTTTGATGGTTCTTGCTTTATTCATTGTTATTTTTGTTGTTTTTGCTCTGCTTGTTTATGTTGTGGCTGTTCTTGCTCTTGTATTATTTTTGTGTTTGTTCTTGCTCTTGTATTATTCTTGTGTTTGTTCTTGCTCTTGTATTATTTGTGTGTTTGTTCTTGCTCTTGTATTATTTTTGTGTTTGTTCTTGCTCTTGTATTATTTGTGTGTTTGTTCTTGCTCTTGTATTATTTTTCTGTTTGTTCTTGCTCTTGTGTTATTTTTGTGTTTGTTCTTGCTCTTGTATTATTTGTGTGTTTGTTCTTGCTCTTGTATTATTTTTGTGTTTGTTCTTGCTCTTGTATTATTTGTGTGTTTGTTCTTGCTCTTGTGTTATTTTTGTGTTTGTTCTTGCTCTTGTGTTATTTTTGTGTTTGGTCTTGCTCTTGTATTATTTGTGTGTTTGTTCTTGCTCTTGTATTATTTGTGTGTTTGTTCTTGCTCTTGTATTATTTTTGTGTTTGTTCTTGCTCTTGTATTATTTGTGTGTTTGTTCTTGCTCTTGTATTATTCTTGTGTTTGTTCTTGCTCTTGTATTATTTTTGTGTTTGTTCTTGCTCTTGTATTATTTTTGTGTTTGTTCTTGCTCTTGTATTATTCTTGTGTTTGTTCTTGCTCTTGTATTATTTGTGTGTTTGTTCTTGCTCTTGTATTATTCTTGTGTTTGTTCTTGCTCTTGTATTATTTTTGTGTTTGTTCTTGCTCTTGTATTATTTTTGTGTTTGTTCTGGCTCTTGTATTATTCTTGTGTTTGTTCTTGCTCTTGTATTATTCTTGTGTTTGTTCTTGCTCTTGTATTATTTTTGTGTTTGTTCTTGCTCTTGTATTATTTGTGTGTTTGTTCTTGCTCTTGTATTATTTTTGTGTTTGTTCTTGCTCTTGTGTTATTCTTGTGTTTGTTCTTGCTCTTGTATTATTCTTGTGTATGTTCTTGTTTTTATGTTATTCATGTTGTTGATGTGTCATAAAAGGCGACTAAGTAGGTATTTGCATAAATTGGACGCATTGGGCCAAAAAAGTGCATATATCGCAACCTAGCTGTAAACAGCATCAACAACGAACATGCCAGCTGCTCGTCTTTTAGGGCAGACACATCAGATAAGCATTGTATAATCCGTTTATATGTGTATATATAAAGTTATTTGGATGACGTTTTTTTAGCTTTTCAATAATAATAATAATAATAATAATAATATAATAATAATAATATCCTGTGTACAAATGTTTATTCTCATGATGCGCTGTTTAATAAAAGGGAAAGTAAAGGTAAAGTCGGGAGATGTGAACCAGCGTCACTGCACACGTTTATAAGCCATAAGTACTCTGCAACCAGTACGGACAGCTGATAAGAATTGTCCGCCTGTGTCGCCGTTCGCGCGTAGCTAACAGCGACATTCCTCCATTTACCCCAGAGTGTCGACTCTGGTAGCAATTTCCTAGAGGATGGGTAAACCCCGGGAACCGCCCGGTTTCGAACACCGGCCGTGGGCTGCAGCGAGTCGCAGCTGGATTTGAAAGCGAACCTCTTATCGACTGCGCTAACGAGACAATCTTTGTCTGCAGTGTTGTATAACAGTGGCTCTCACCTTTCTAATGCCGCGACCCTTTAATACAGTTCCTGGTGTTGTGGCGATCCCTAATCATACAGTTATTTTCGGTGCTACTTCATAACTTCAATGAATATGTGTTTTCTGATAGTCTTGGGCGACCCGTGTGAAAGGGTCTTTATACCCCAAAAAAGGGTCGCGAGCCACAGGATGAGAACCGCTGCTGTAGAGCTCGTTTTCGCATGGTTGACTCCAGGGCTACACAGACTTGGACTGGACAGTTGACAGGAGGGTTGCATCCTGCTAGCAGAGGCCTAGCAAATGGCCCTGTGATCATTGCCAGTCGTTTTCTATTATTGATCTTTCTGTACATTTGCAGCATTTCGGCCCCCGAGTAAACTTAGTTGAATAGCCCCTATGTACATTATCAATCAGCAAGTCCTTTACAGAACGTCGCTCCCTTCACCGCACGCCTGAAAGTATCCCTTTCTCTAGCCAGTTCTCCGGCCCCATGTGCTTTCAATGCCAATGAATCTTCACTGTCTTGTATCCATCTTCGCGGTGGTCGACCCCTGCCTCGCCTTCCATAAACGGCCACTTCCATTACTGTCCTTTCCAAGCCACCATGACGCTTGATGTGGCCAAAATACTTCAACTTTCGGGACAGGATGCTGTTTATGATGTACACTGCTACAGGCTTTTTCAAGTGGGTCCTATATTCACTTTAAAACTCGCTGTATCGTTCCCAGAGCCGAGTGGGGAAGGGGGGGGGGGGGGGTTGTTGACCCCCTAGGCTCCTGACCTAGCATGCCCTTAAACAGAGGTTCTCAACCTGCTAGTCGCGATCTTTTTTGTTTGGGTCGAAGGACCCTTTCACAAACCTCAAACAAGTTGATATGTTCAAGTACTGTTAAGACTACCAGCTCCAGATCGCGACGCCCTTTCTCAGGGGTGGCCTAAGAGCATAGGAAAACACATATTCATTAAAGTTATGACGGAAAATTATTGTTTGAGGATCTCCACGACATGAGGGAACTGTATTAAAGGGTCGCGGTATTTAGAAGGTTTAGAGCCACTGTCCCAAAAGGAGAATAATTACGGGTTTGCTGAAAGCGGATGTGCTGGGCTAAGTTCATTTTTAAAGAAATCTTCACCGATTGGTGTGACGGTGACATAAGGGTCATTTTCGAGGGTGCACCCCCACATGCCTTGACTTCCCTTCCTTTGTTCAAGTCGTTTTTGTTTTGTCTGTGCTGAAAATGCCTCTGAAAATAAAAACTGCTTTTTATGAAATTTTGATTGATACTGCAAGATCAAATACATTCCTATTATTGCACTGTCTATTGGATACGCCTGATCTTGCCTCAGCCACTTTAACTAGATATTGTTGTCTTCTTGCCGTTTACAGAGGTTCGGCTTAGCTGTGTTGACCGACTCCACAAAGGCCTTAATGATCAGAAGATGTGATATTGTATCTGACGACAGAGAAGGTGGTTAACCACAGAATGTCTCTTTGTTTTCTTGTTACCAAGTCTTTGTAACTTGTTCGTCCTGGCTGTGTTGTTGTTTTTCATTTTGTGGTTGTTGCTGCTGCTGTTCTTTGCTGTTCAGCACATATTATCATTATTGTAGCTGGATTGTTTACTAAAGAGCAGCTGAGGTAGTTGTGCAATACCTTAAGCACCTCCAATTAAAAATTGTTATTACTTTCTAGTTTATATCTTTTTCTTCTTCTTCTTTGCGTTTACCGGCTGTAAACTCCGGCGGAAAGTTTTTGTTGTTCGTCAACTTCTGGACTGCAGTCCTGTTTTAGAACCCGAGTGTTGCGTGTGCATCCGTTTGACAGATCTGACCCATTTGTGTGCAGACTGTTGGTTCCTTGCCTCTCAGGCAGATGCATTCCGACTTTCAAAGGAAACTCCGAATTAGTATACACTTACGACATGATTTTGGGTAGGCAGTGGGTCTGTTCTTGTTTTCCCTATAATAGGGCCTCGGCACCCACACGGGGGTCTAGTTTATATAATAAATAAATAAATATGTATTGATAGGCACTCATAGGAAGAAGTAGAAAGATAGGACACACTAGACAACATGAACATGGAAAGCTGTAACTTACAATGCCAGGAATCGAACCTGTCATCCCCAAGGTGTCGACATCGCCTCGCTATGGAAACATGCGTACTAAGATGCGTGACTATGTAGCCACCCTTAAAACATAAGCCATGTCTGTCATACAGCTTGGGGGTCGCCGTAGCTGAGCGGCTAGACTGAAGGTCCTTGACGGAGCCGGATTTAAAAAAAATTACCTTGACTCCCAGGTCGACCCAGCCTTGAGTGCGTACCGGGTGCAGTCTCGGGAGGTAAAGGCGACTGGCGTGAAGTTGACCACATCACCCGTCTTGTGCCGATTCTTCTCTAAAAACTATGTCTGGCACTATATGCTCTATATGCCTAAAGGCGTGGAAAAGGGTCCTTTACTTTTACTTTACTGTCATACAGCTTAAACCCACAACTGTGGTCTGTGGACATAATTCCTCTCTGCTGCCTTAATTTGTCACTCTTACTGCGTTGGCGGGCATTGGGTGATGTGACCTGATTTACAACGGCAATGGTTAGGGCAGTCGCCACGAACTACTACAGTAATACAGGCTAGAGTTGATATTTTTGTCGCATAAAATATTTTTAAAAAAGTCGGGAGATGTGAACCAGCGTCATTGCACACGATTATAAACCATAAGTGCTCTGCCACCAGAACGGACAGCTGATAAGAAACTGTCCGTCTGTGTCGTCTTCCGCCGACAACTCCGAAGCTACAGCGACGTTCCTTTATTTAGCCCAGAGTGTTAACTAATGGTACCCATTACCTAGAGGCTGGGTAAACCCTAAGAACCGCCCGGTTTCAAACACCGGCCATGGGCTGCAGCGAGTCGCAGTTGGATTTGAAAGCGAGTCTTCTATCGACTGCGCCAACATAAAATATTCTCCACCCCTTGCATCTCATTGTTAAACTCCAGCGAAAAGTTCTGGTTGTTTGTCCACCTCTTGTTCCAGAACTTAATTTTGCGTGTTCATCCGTTTTACCGCTATGGCTCATTTGTATGTGATCTGTTGGTCACTCTCGTTTCAGGCAGAGGTGCAGATGACTTCGAAAGAGGGGGGGGGAGCTAAAGTTACCAACGGGAATCAAATCTGTCGCCTCTAGGTGACGCCCTACTTCTTGCTTCTGCATGTGTGAAAGCCAGTCATATCATTACATTTTGTCTGCTAGACTACAATGGTACAACCTGTTTCACGACCACCACATGCAAATGAGGAAGGGTCAGGGAGATCACCGGTTCACTAACCCTAACCCAAGCCTTGAATCACGGACTGCATTCACCACTTTTTAGCTGCGACTTCCTTCCCGGTTAATGCCCCTTGCTCTAGTTGCCTCCCCTTTGTTGCTGGTACTCGTGTACAATAGATGTTTCAAAATGCCCGAAGCATTGTCGAGTTCTCTTATACGCCGTGATGTGCGTGGTAAAGGGGGTGGGTGGGTGAATAAAGAAGAAATATGGTGGTAATGATGATGATGATGAAAAGAATGAACATCCAGTCTGACATCTGATTTCATGTTTGATTTAGCACCCAACCGAAAGTCGGATCACACTGTCTCACACCCTGTTTAACCATAGAGTGCTGTCCGATTTAGCACCAGACTAGCGTCTGATTTATTACCTTATCTAAAATCTGAATTAATGCTCTATCTGACCTCTGATTCAATACTCTATCTAACGTCTGATTCAATACTCTATCTTACCTCTGATTTAATACTGTATCTAACGTCTGAATTAATACTCTACCTAACGTCTGAGTTAATACTCTATCTGACCTTTGATTCAATTATCTGTCGTCTCATTTAATACTGAATCTGACCTCTGATTTTATACTGTGTCTGACCATTTATTTAATTCTATGTCTAACGTCTGATTCAATACTCTTATCTGACCTCTGATTTAATACTCTAACGTCTGATTTAATACTCTATACTCTATCTAACGTCTGATTACATACTCTATACTCTGTCTAACGTCTGATTTAATACTCTATACTCTATCTAACGTCTGATTGAATACTCTATACTCTATCTAACGTCTGATTTAATACTCTATACTCTATCTAACGTCTGATTTAATACTCTATACTCTATCTAACGTCTGATTTAATACTCTATACTCTATCTAACGTCAGATTTAATACTCTATACTCTATCTAACGTCTGATTTAATACTCTATACTCTATCTAACGTCTGATTTAATACTCTATACAACGTCTGATTTAATACTCTATACTCTATCTAACGTCTGATTTAATACTCTATACTCTATCTAACGTCTGATTTAATACTCTATACTCTATCTAACGTCAGATTTAATACTCTATACTCTATCTAACGTCTGATTTAATACTCTATACTCTATCTAACGTCTGATTTAATACTCTATACTCTATCTAACGTCTGATTTAATACTCTATACTCTATCTAACGTCTGATTTAATACTCTATACTCTATCTAACATCTGATTTAATACTCTATACTCTATCTAACGTCTGATTTAATACTCTATACTCTATCTAGCGTCTGATTTAATACTCTATCTTATCTCTAATTTAATACAGATTAAACAAATTTTGTTTAGAAATAACGTTGACTGCCAGATCGACCGACCTTAAATGGGTATTTGGTAAAAGTCCTGAGAAGTAAAGGCGGCAGGCGTAATGCTGACACCATCACTCACCAAATACCGATTGGTCTGTAAAATAGATCCAGCCCTATATGCCCAATACCTCTGAAGACGTGGAAACAGTCTGTTACTGGTAATGTCCAGTTTAACGCCCTATTTCACGTCCCAATGAATGCCCTATGTCTTATGTCCGATACCCGTGAGGAGAACTTTAAGGAAGACTGGTTTGGGGTTATTTCATTGTTTAATGTTTATGTTTATTTGACAGATCAACATCATGGCACACGGGTGTAAGCCAAACGGGCTCTGTACACGAACTTCGTTGCCCCGGCGAGGATCCTGAAACACTGTGTAGATTTGTAACTCCAAATTTTGCTCAACCAGCGCCGTTAGGCTACTCTTTTTCGATTTCCAGCTGCCAAGCGATTTTTTTTAAAAACATATACAAGAATACACACGGGCTTCCGATCTTACTACCCAGAGACCAGGCGAAAATACTAAAAGTCCTCCACGTGAAAAAGACCAGCCTTAACCGGGTCTTGAACCCGGGACCTTATGCGCTCGAGGCGGACACCATGCCTCGAGACCACTCAGCCCCCAGTATTCATTTTTAAATGATAGTTAGTAGTTCTTGGAGCAGACGCCATGCTTGACTAAACAACATTAGGAACAAGTCACCGTAGAGATGACACCCTCTTGTGTCACTTCTTTCCATCCAAAATCATGCAGACATATTCCGTCAGAAGTAAGTCTTTAGTCAGAAACGTGTCTGCTCTCATAAATGTCTTGAGCCAGAAATGATATTTGGGGACATTTTTGTATTTATTTAGAAGTTTGAAGTTTGAGCAACGGATCAACACCATTGCACACGGGTAGTAACCATAAGTGCTCCGTTCTTCTTCCAACTCAAGTCTGAGTCCGATGAAGCTCAGCGCAGTGTACGGGCTCCGGAGCACCGGCGAGGATCCTGAAATCCTTTTGGGTTAATTTCTAACTCAAAATTTTGCCCGGGCAGCGTCGTTAGGCTACTCTTTTCGATTTCCAGCTGCCAGTGTATTTTTTAACATGCGCAACAATACACACGGGCGTCTGATCTCACTACCCGGAGACCAGAGGGAATTACTAGAAGTCCACATAAAAAAATCCCTGTCCTCTACCAGGGCCTGAACTTGGGACCTCTAGCACACTTTCAGAAACGAGTCGTCAACTAGAAATGCACGTCTAGCATTTATCCTTCGGGATTGCGACGTGTATTTGAATCAGCAGACATAAACAATCTACCAGTGCCAATACATTAAACTGTACAGAGACATAACAACTGTTATATTAAAACTCGTCCATCAAAGACCATCTCGTCATCGTTTAATCGATTACTGTGTAAGGGCAGTGACATAGACGCGCTTAGGCTAGCTTGCCGGACTGGCGGACATAGGTTCGAACACCCTTGGAGGCTGATTTGTAAAATGTAGTTTTGATTTAACTTTTTCTGCCCCAAGCAACGCACTGTGCATGTTCAGTTTATATTTGTGTGTATTAACGCAACATATGATGTGTTATTATTTATCCGATGCTTGGTCTGGGAATGCAAAAGAAATCTGGCAAAATATTTTAAAAGCAGCAAAGAACGTGCTGTGTTTTGAAATTCATACGCGGATGCCCGTTTCACTGTGATTGTTGTGCCAGATTGGGTTTCTACTTTGAAAGCATCTGGGACTGAAAGAGTTAAGGCCGAACCAGCCAGTCCCTGAATGTGTTTTTTTAATGCTCTGTGGTGGGGCGGGGTATGGTTGAAAAGGGGGGGGGGGGGTCACCTAGTTCAACTATAAATACAATATTTTGTATCAGTAACTTGTTATTTAAACAACGAAGCAAGGGATGTTTGTGTTTTCATGTTTTGTACAGCAGGTAACATCTGGACAAAACAGTATCAACCACCACATTGATATTTGGACAATAAATTAACCGTTGTTACGGATTGTTTCGTTTATGTTAGTTATGGGCACACTGGTATGCGATGTTTTTCCTCCGACTTTTTTTTTATATTGCTTGGGAGTTTTCTATTTGTCTTCTTGCTAGTCAAATTTTGTTTTAAAACTGAGGTGGGGCGGCATCGGAGTCTTGCTGTGAGTTCAAGCTGAGGGGAGGGGTCGTCACCTGAGAGAGAAAAGAAAAAAAAAGGCTAACTGCTACTGCTGGAATGTTTTTAATATCCTTAGTTTATCCCCTCCCTGGGCGCCGTCTCGCTTTCACGTCAGATCTCTTTAGGCTTAGCGCTTGAGTTGGTAGTTAATGAATGTATCAGTCAAACATTACAGGAGATCTGAAATGAGATAAATGGCTCATGCAGGTTAGTCCAGCGACTGAAGGAAAGTCGGTGAGCGTCAGCGAGTTTTGTGTTTTTGCACAAGCAGTTTATTGACTTTTTATTGTGGTTCCCAACTTATATTCGTTTGATATCCACAGGACTGGTGAAAAACATAGGGCACAGCACCTGCAAGCCAGTTGAAGTAACACATTCTGAGATCATACCGTCTTTTTTTTTTTCCCTGGCAACTTATGGATGTGAGTCATAGACTCGTTTTCCAGTCTTTGAAGAAAACGGTCGGAGCTTTTTGATTGAAATGCTACACGAACCATTTTTAGAATGTCGCGGTAAGGCTAAACCGGACAGCAAAGATATCGCAGCCATGCTGTAAATAGGCACAGCGCAGAAAAATGTCATGAAAAGATAAGAAGGAGACGAAAACCACAAAGATCCTACAAGATCTGTAAATGAAGGCCAACTGGCTCATAAACAGCATCCTCTCCCGAAAGCTGAGGTATTTTGGCCAGTTAAAGGTCACGGTGGCCTAAAAATAACGGCGGTGGACGGTACAGTTTCCGGAAAACGAAGCTGAAGCCGACTTTCGCTACAGAGGATAAGAACATTGAAGATGCTTGGCTATGAAAGCACATAGGGCTGGAGAATTGGCTAGAAACAGAGAAACGTTTAGGTGTATCGAGAAGAGAGCGACGTTGTCCCATATTGGTGCGGTGTAGGTAAACGGAGAGTAGCAGATGTTTAGATTATGAACACCCCGTATGGGTTCCAGGGCCCCATTTTGATGAAAGAGAGAGAGAGAGAGAGAGAGAGAGAGAGAGAGAGAGAGAGAGAGAGAGAGAGAGAGAGAGAGAGAGAGAGAGAGAGAGAGAGAGTGAGAGAAAGAGATGGGGAAGTGCCTTAGCTAGTATCATTGGCACCAATACATTCAGTCTTTGCCTTCAAAAATGGCCCACAAAAACCCCAGACCACAGTTATAACCAGGGCTGTTGACAGCAGGTTGGATGCGATGGTTAGACCTGGACACACAACACGCTCAGAGCACCACTGGCTAGGTTGTGTAGCAGATGGCACAGGGAAAATACAGAACCGCTAGTTCAAGTGAAGTTTTGGGCCAATCTTGTGCTTAGGAACGGAGATCTGTGATAGTCATCAGGCGGACTAACATTTTCGGTTCTTGTGTAAAACGAATGTCCACTCTGGTGTAATTCGGGGACAGCGTACTGCTATGCAAACTCAAATAATAATAATAATAATAATAATAATAACAACAACAGCAGCTTCTTCTTCTTCTTCTTCTTCTTCTTCTTCTTCTTCTTCTTCTTCTTCTTCTTCTTCTTCTTCTTCTTCTTCTTCTTATTATTATTATTATTATTATTATTATTATTATTATTATTATTATTATTATTATTATTATTATTATTAATATTATTATTATCATCATTGTTATTATTCTTAATATTTTTATTATCTTCCTACTTCTTCTTGTCGAGTGGCTAGTACGCTGAGCTCTTCTACCGGAGACTCAAGTTCGAATCCTCGGTAAGGTCTGGGTTTTTAAAGTTATTGTTGCGGGCTGAAACAAACATCCTAACTTGCACAGTCCTTGGCGTCTGCACTAACCATGGGTGCTCTAAATCCCATGGCACAAGAAGACCCCAATGTCCTACCCCATTCTACAAAGATGTAGTCGGTTTTTCTGTGTTTGTACCTTGAATAATAGAGTTATACTCCTGTCGTTAACAGCAGTAGACCTCAGGGTACACTGCGCTGGATAGTTCTGATTGTTCTTAGACTTCTGGATTTTGATATTGTTCTAAAACTTTCAATAAAATACTAATCTGCACAGTCCTGGCGACAGCACTAGCCATGCGGCCATAAATCCTCGGGCTCAAAAGACACCCCCCTTCCCGCCTCCAACTTCCTTTTGTTGTTGTTGCCTACACAGCAGAAGGGGTATAAAAAGGCAGTAATTGGTTTTGTCGTCTCACTGATACCAGGTTTCAGCCACACCCAGTTATCCACTTTTTTTTCTTGGTCTTCCCTCCGACTTCCTCCCAAACGTTCTGCTGTAAAAAGTCTTATATGCAGTTTAGTCTAGCTATATTTTCTGTAGATGGCCGAATCATTTCATTCTTTGTCTGTCAATATAATCCAGACATGGTCTTATTTTAACGTTCTCTCTAATGCAGGTATCCGTAACCCTGTCCCTTGTTGTCTTGTTAGTGACCTTGCGGAGACATTGCATGTCATATGTAGTTATTAAGAAACAATTACCAAGAGTTGGTAATTTAATGTCCATTTATCATGATTGCTGAGACTGCCTTGTCCTGATGATATCTTCTGCTATTTTTTGGTCTGACGTTGGATAAGGCACAACTGAGATCACTCTCCGCAACAAGCTGGCAACGCTGTTTTATTTTCATGACTGTTAAAAAAACGGAACGTCCGGATGTTTACAAGTACAAATGCACCTAATATTTAAAACTGCTTGACGAGTTCCCTCTAAACCCTCCCCCCTCCCCCGCCCAAGGTTGGAGATCGCCGCTCTGTAAACATAAACGTTAGACTAGCACACTACATATACCTATGAGTGCCAATCAGTACCTGAGACTTTAGTTCTAAGAGCTAACCCCTAAACCAGACATCACTATAAATATGCTGCCAGCACAAGAGACAAGTAATGATGGGAATTAAATAGCATTCCGTGTATAATTTCGGGCCTAGAGTACGGTCACTGACAAGGTTCTGGGATAATTGTCCTGGGCAAATACGAGATAACTGGAGATTACCCACGATCGACTTTGGGCTAGGAATAGAATATATAGGTACAATATAACTTGTGTGTTGTACGGTTGAACAGGGTTTCTGTGATTTGTATCTCTTTCTCATCCTTCAGATGTTCATCTTTTCTCTTCTTCTTCTTCTTCTTCTTCTTCTTCTTCTTCTTCTTCTTCTTCTTCTTCTTTCTTCGTCTTCTTCATCCTCTATCCTCCTTCTCCTTCTCCTTCTTCTTCTTCTTTTTCTTTCTTCTTCTTCTTCTTCTTCTTCCTTCTTCTTCTTCTTCTTCTTCTTTTCTTCTTCTTCTCTTCTCCTCCTTCTTCTTCTCCTTTTTTTCTGCTTCTTCTTCTTCTCTTAATTCTTCTTCTTCTTCTTCTTCTTCTTCTTCTTCATTCTTCTTCTTTCTTCTTCTTCTTCTTCTTCTTCTTCTTCTTCTTCTCTTCTCTTCTTCTCTTCTTCTTCTGTCTTCTTCTTCTTCTTCTTCTGTCTTCTTCTTCTTCTCTTCTTCTTTCTTCTTCTTCTTCTTCTTCTCTCTTCTTCTTCTTCTTCTTCTTCTTCTTCTGCTTCTTCTTCTTCTTCTTCTTCTTTCTTCTTCTTCTTCTTCTCTTCTTCTTCTTCTTCTTCTTCTTCTTCTTCGTCTTCTTCTTCTTCTTCTTCTTTTTCTTCTTCTTCTTCTTCTTCTTTTCTTCTTTCTTCTTCTTCTCTTCTTTCTTCTTCTTCTTCTTCTTCTTCTTTCTTCTTCTTCTTCTTCTTCTTCTTCTTCTTCTTCTTCTCTTCTTCTTCTTCTTCTTTTCTTCGCTTTTCTTCTTCTTCTTCTTCTTTCTTCTTCTTCTTCTTCTTCTTCTTCTGCTTCTTCTTCTTTTTTCTTCTTCTTTTTCTTCTTCTTCTTCTTCTTCTTCTTCTTCTTCTTCTTCTTCTTTCTCTTTCTTCTCTTCTTCTTCTTCTTTCTTCTTCTTCTCTTCTTCTTCTTCTTCTTCTTTTTCTTCTCTTCTTCTTCTTCTTTTCTTCTTCTTCTTCTATTCTTCTTCTTCTTCTTCTTCTTCCTTCGCTCTTTCTTCGGCTTCTCTCTTCGTTCTTCTTTCTTCTTCTCTTCTTCTTCTTTCTTCTTCTTCTTCTTCTTCTTCTTCTTCTTCTTCTTCTCTTCTTCTTCTTCTTTCTTCTTCTTCTTCTTCTTCTCTTCTTCTTCTTCTTCTTCTTCTTCTTCTTCTTCTTCTTCTTCTTCTTCTTCTTCTTCTTCGTCTTCTTCTTTCTTTCTTCTTCTTCTTCTTCTCTTCTTCTTCTTCTTCTTTTCTTCTTCTTCTTCTTCTTCTTCGTCTTTCTTTCTTTCTTTCTTTCTCTTCGTCGTCTTTTATTTTCCTTCTTCTTCTTTCTTTCTTCTTGTTCATCTTTTTCTTCTTCATCTTCTTTATCTTTTTTTTTTCTTCTTTTTCATCTTCTTCTTCTTCTTCTCCTTTTTCGCCATCATCTTCTTCTTCTACTTCTTTTTCTTCTTCCTCTACTTCTTCTTTTTCTTCTTCCTCTACTTCTTCATCTTCTTCTTCTACTTTTTTTTATCTTCTTCTTCTACTTCTTCATCTTCTACTTCTTCAACATCTTCTTCTTCTTCTTTTTCTTTTTCTTCTTCTTCTTTATCTTCTTCTTCATCATCATCTTCTTCTACTTCGCTGGTATGCGACAACAAGATAGATGAGGAGGAGGAGGAGGAGGAGAAGAAGAAGAAAAGCCGTCGAATCTGTATACGAAAATATGAGTCTATACCCCTTAGACCACTTGCGTGAACAGTGTCCTTTTTCGTTCTTTAGCAGAAACAATTCACGCCCAGGTGATCTGATTATCTATACAGATGGTTCGGTGTTGGGAGGAAAGCGAAGTGCCTGGGGGTTCGTAGCGAAAGCCAACAGAACATCTTTAGTGCAAGACAGTCTGACAAACAACATCTAGCATAAGAATGGAGGTGGAGGCGGTAACTGCAGATCTCCGGTGGCTAGAGAACAAAATGCACACACATGTCCTTATTGTAACAGACTCAGCCTGCTGAGAAAGGTGAAGACAGGGATGCTTCCAGCAGAGTAGCTAGCTTCACTGAAAAGGTCACGGGCAGTGAGCATACTTAGGATCTTTTCTCCAGGCCATGCTGGCATGGTGGGTAATGAACAGGTAGACAGATTAGCTATATCTGCACTACTGGGTGGTGAATTGATACATGACAGGGCAGATGTGGTCAAGGCCCTTTAGGAACAAGTTTTTTAAAGGAGTCGAAAATTATAGGGAAGAGAAAAAGTTGGTAAGAAACACCAAATAGTTTATGTTAGCTTTACAAAATCGATCACAATAAACAAAGGACGTTGCGGCGATTAGCCTTCATCAGCACACAAAGGACAACACAGTACACACACACAAATATGTTCTAACTATGAAGTGACTACATAGGACTCTAATGTATAAAATAAATGATACTCATCTGTGTCCCTGGCGAAAAACTTTAGGAACAAGCAAAGATGTAAGTAGAGAAAGAAAATTATTATGGCCTGGAGAGAATGTGGCATCCGGGTGTAACCAGAGGGTCTGGGCGGCTCACTACACTCAGAGAAAAGGCAAGACACACATATAACCAGATTGTGATCGGTACTACCAGTATTGGAACTATGCTCTGGCTGCTGAAGGTGAGGACGTAGCATGCATGGTAATGCTTCGAGTGCTGTGATGACAATTCTTGACTCAATTGAACCGAACTAACCGAAGCTGGCGGAAACCCAGGCCCGGTGAAACATATTCTGGCATGAATTAGGGGGGGGGGGGGGGGCGTGAGAGGGGCATTGAACGAACGAACTTTATTTTCAAAGGGTCACAAATTGGACACGCAGGCCCGTCTTAAATTCGGCCCTTCCAGTCAACCATCTTTCGCACAGCAGTTGTATTTTACTAATAAAGCATGTTACGATCTTATGATGATATGCATATTATGAATATTATAAAAAAACACAAAAAGCATGAGTTATAAAGTGCATGCAAAAACCCGCGCGTGCATACACACACCTACATACATACACCGGAATGATAGAATGAAAGAAGATGAGAGAGACTTAAGAAATAATGAAAGGGGCATTGAAAGAGAACGAGAGAGAGAGGAAAAAAAAAAGAGAGAGAGAGAGAGAGAGAGAGAGAGAGAGAGAGAGAGAGAGAGAGAGAGAGAGAGAGACTTTACTTAAATGGGTCACATAATACAGTAACCCAAATGAAAGGTGCATGTGACCTTGCTGGGACACAACCTTCACACTTGCAAGCATTTAACCCCTTACAACTCACGGCGGGCTTAAAACTGCTAGTGTTCACCTCGTCATGAATGATGTTAATGCTAAGCGTCAAGAATGAATTAATAATGTATGAAAGGTTTCAGGTTTTATGCTATTTTTGTAATACATTATAAAATTATTCTCTATCTCTCTGTGTATGTATGTGTGTCTCTCTCTTTCTCTCTCTCTCTCTCTCTCTCTCTCTCTCTCTCTCTCTCTCTCTCACACACACACACACACGCACACAGAGTCTGGTTCTCTCATTTGGCCCAGTTCCTATTTTGTTATAATGCGTATTTTATCGCTGTTGCTCTATGAGGCGTAGCTATAATCCGTTTCCGAGGTCGTGCCCAGAACATTCCTGTCTTACTCCAGATATTACTTTGAATGGTTTAGATGTTGCCTGATTTCTTCTAACTACGCTTCTACAATCTCTGTATAAGCGTTTGCAAACTTCACTGAGGTTTTCACTCACTCCATATCGAGCCTTTAAGTTAGTTGCGTATCCTTTACAGGACGTTGCAGAACCAACCCCAGCATTTTTTGGCTGGTGTAGTTTTTCTAGGGAAATTTACATCTAGTAGTTTGCCATTGCTTCTGGGCGGTCGGCTTCTCGATACCACTGTCGAAACCAACACAAGGCCCGCCGCTAGGATCGAACCCAGCACCTCAGCATTACGAAGCGCGTTTGTAACGTCTAAGTCACAGACACCGACTATCAAACCATTACTTTCCATAATTTTTGTTTATCGACCCTGTCAAAAAAAAAAAAAAAAACTCCTGGTCTACACAGGCTACAAATAAGTTTTTTTTTTTTTTTTAAATTAACTGTTTAGGTGTGAAGATTGCGTTTGTGCAGCTTCTGTTTCTTCTGAAACTCATCTGTCTTTCTGTCAGCTGTGGTTCTATCACTGGTCGCAGCTTCGTTTCTGTTATCTTAGCATACATTTTTCCCAACATGACTGAACTGAGAGACTGCATTCTAGCTTGCTTCCCTTGCTCTACCATAAAGGCACAACAACTATTGCCTGTTGCCAGTCAATGGGAGCAGTTTGTTGTACCCATGCCACATTGAATATTCTATGGAGCCATCTAATGTTGCTTTCACCTGCTGCTTGGATTATTTCTGTTGGTAATCTATCTATCTATATTCTTTTACCCCACCAGGACATCACACAAGCGATAAACATCCGATGACACAGAGTGCCACCATGTGGATGAGGATCACCCGTGGAGAGGTTCCAGAAACCGCGTTCAGCCATTAGACTGACTATATTTATGGCCGGGCTATATTGCGGCACCTGGCAAGAGCCAGAGTAGGGCTTCATATAACGAAAAATTGCATCCCACAAAGCGATGACAAGGTATAAATTGTTGTTGATAATCTATCAGCATCTGGTGCTTTATATTTGGGTTACTGCTTAATGACTTTACTTCAGTAATTATTAAATCAGATTTAAGCACTGGTACGAGATTTGTCATACGTGCCTACGCAAAACCCTTTTGGTACACATTTGACTACTACTGCTCTCACACTGGAACCTGTATATGTCACTATAGTGCAAGGTAACTTGCCAGTCCAACTTGTAAATAGGTTACAGAAAACAAATCCGCTTCGAGCACGACTGATAGCGTCGGGAAATTATCTCCTCTTCCTCGCAGTTGCAACTGGTTCGTAATCGTGCATACGGCTTATCAACAACATAGGAGTGTGGATCAGTGTTCTTCAACCTATTCAAACCCGTGGACCAACTTCTTCTTTTGTCTCACTGGTAGTCTGGTAGTCTTAGTTTCAGCTTCATAGCAAACGGGTCACCCCATCTTTGCTCCGCTCCTTTGCCAACGAAAAACACACAGAACGTTTATCACAGTCCCTTGTGGAAAGATTGACAGACTGCTGTTTCAGTATATCTAGCATACACTCACAATAAAGCATACGGTAGCCATCCGAAGTGCTAACACAACAAACAGTCCGACATTAGAAGTGCAGTTCATCATTGATGGTAGCAGAAGTCACCAACAGATCAGCAGTTGCCCACGCGATCAATTTTAAATCACATACGGGCACCACCAACATTGTGACGACATGCATCGCGCCATTTTCTGAACTTTCAATTCACACCACCACGTTGGTTATAGTGGAAAAAAATATTCCAAATGAAATTCGCAGCTCACAGTGTCACGCCATGCATACAACACAGTAGCTGGGCGACGAAACTATATCCAGACTACAAATGGAGTAAAACTGCATCGGCCACCGTCCGGCAGAAGCAAAAAAATTGCCTCGGCTCCAAACAGTTCACCCTGCTCATGTCGTTAAGCGTCGCACAGAAGAGTTACTTGTAGTTTCTTGTCTTTTGTCTCACTGCTCATGTCGTTAAGTGTCGCACAGAAGAGTTACTTGTAGTTTCTTGTCTTTTGTCTCACTGCTCATGTCGTTAAGCGTCGCACAGAAGAGTTACTTGTAGTTTCTTGTCTTTTGTCTCACTGCTCATGTCGTTAAGTGTCGCACAGAAGAGTTACTTGTAGTTTCTTGTCTTTTGTCTCACTGCTTATGTCGTTAAGTGTCGCACAGAAGAGTTACTTGTAGTTTCTTGTCTTTTGTCTCACTGCTCATGTCGTTA
The DNA here is from genome assembly GCA_905116865.2 of Candidula unifasciata. Classification (NCBI taxonomy): domain Eukaryota; kingdom Metazoa; phylum Mollusca; class Gastropoda; order Stylommatophora; family Geomitridae; genus Candidula; species Candidula unifasciata. Next base: position 285,549 of record CAJHNH020000020.1, read on the forward strand.
AGCGTCGCACAGAAGAGTTACTTGTAGTTTCTTGTCTTTTGTCTCACTGCTCATGTCGTTAAGTGTCGCACAGAAGAGTTACTTGTAGTTTCTTGTCTTTTGTCTCACTGCTTGTGTCGTTAAGTGTCGCACAGAAGAGTTACTTGTAGTTTCTTGTCTTTTGTCTCACTGCTTATGCCGTTTAGCGTCGCACAGAAGAGTTACTTGTAGTTTCTTCTCTTTTGTCTCACTGCTTATGTCGTTAAGCGTCGCACAGAAGAGTTACTTGTAGTTTCTTCTCTTTTGTCTCACTGCTGATGTCGTTAAGTGTCGCACAGAAGAGTTACTTGTAGTTTCTTGTCTTTTGTCTCACTGCTTATGTCGTTAAGTGTCGCACAGAAGAGTATCTTGTAGTTTCTTGTCTTTTGTCTCACTGCTTATGTCGTTAAGTGTCGCACAGAAGAGTTACTTGTAGTTTCTTGTCTTTTGTCTCACTGCTTATGTCGTTAAGTGTCGCACAGAAGAGTTACTTGTAGTTTCTTGTCTTTTGTCTCACTGCTTATGTCGTTAAGTGTCGCACAGAAGAGTTACTTGTAGTTTCTTGTCTTTTGCTAGTTGCGTTGCTCATGTTAATATATTGCTATTCCGAATGTCTCTTCTGTTCGCTCTACCTGTTATTTTCTTGTTTAGCTTCTTTACCTGTTCTCATAGCAACCGACTTTGTTCTATTCTGACTATACGACCAAACTATTTGATTCTTTGACGTTCTGTGAAATCATTTACCGGTACCATTGTTCTTAGTTCTCTGTTGGTGACTCTCTTCTGGGTTTTCCAACACGATTTCTTACACCTAATCTCACATTTTATGATTCTGGGCTTATGTTTTTCTACAACACGACCACCCCCACCCCCTCCCCCTTAACTCTTCGAGTCCCAAGGAACGCATCATACGTTCATAAGTTACTGCCTAGAAGCCCAATAAACGTATGATGCGCCGATTTTACGTCTCTCTTGACAACCCCTTGGGCCTGTGATGCTAAACCCTCTGGGACTCAAAAAGTTTTTTTTTTTTAAACACAGGCGGGGAAAAAATTTTTCTGACAGCTTGCATAAACCACAAACACACAAAATTTAGATAAAACCGTTTATTTCTAAATCCGATGTCACTAAATGAAAATTATCACCTTTGCAACATTTGCTGCTGCCTCAACGTTAGAAAATTTGATGTACGGAATTTGAGCGTTTTGTTTCTGATATACAAAGCGCTCCATTAAGATTTAATTGATTTCTCTGTTTGGTTCTATTGCTGAAATAGCTGAGAAAATCTTGTGAACACGAATGTTTCATCACTATATTGTAGGAGCTGTTTTGCAGAATGTTGCTCCAAGCGTGGTCAGCTTGAATGAAACTCGGTCTCGCCAGGTCTCCCGACTTTTACATTTTTTTTCCTACTCAAGGTGTCACTTATTTCATATGCCCTTCTTCGTGCTAGTCTGCTCCTGTCCCCCTTTTCTGCTACCATGATTTCTGCTATTACTGTTTCCAGTCCGCCGTGGCGTTTGATATGGCTGAACTATTTCAGTTTCTGAGACAAGATGCTTTTTACCAGGCAATCTTCCTTGATGTTCAGATCTTTTAGGATGTCAGTGTATCGTGTTCTCTTGGTCCATAGTATTCTGAGAATCTTTCTATACCATTTTTTGGATCTAATGCCCTATTTTCTTTTTGAATGACTGCGAGATATTCCACGACTTACATCCGCATGTTGCTACAAGGAAGGGGCATGCTCTGATAATTTAGACTTTAATGTTCTTACTTGTGGCTTTTAATGCTTTTTGATCTTTGCCTTTCTATGACTTTTCTCCTTATAACACAAGTAGGAATTCTAAAAAAAAAAAAAAAAATTATAATAAATAGGAAGGTATATTGTTTATTGTTTTGGACAGAGCACCCGAAAACTTCCGCTGACCAGCAATGGACAGCGGGCAGGATCGGATTTCGATTTGGTGAGGTCCTGAACTGTAAAATGCCATGAGGCCCCTACAGCTTTAAATTGTACCAACTGATCTCAGAAAACTAAACATATTTACCTCTGATATATGTGGACAATTGAATTATATTGTTTTTTAATTCTTATTAACGGAAATAATAAAGATTGTTTTGACATAATATATGTTTCACAGTCTGATTTTCTCTTTTAGCCTAGTTCCCATTTTGTTATAATGCGCATTTTTGCAGTTACTCGTTGAGGCGAAGCTATAATCCGTTTCCGAAGTCGTTGCCAGAACATCCCTGTCTTTCTCCAGATATTACTTTGAATGTTTGAGATGTTCCTCGATTTATTCTAACTACGCTTCTACAATCTCTGTATAAGCGTTTGCAAACTTCACTGAGGTTTTCACTTACTCCATATATATATATATATATATATATATATATATATATATATATATATATATATATATATATGTCTGTCGTCCCAATGTGGGATGCAAATTTTGTGTTATTTGAAACCACATTCTGGCTTCTGCTGGGGGCCCTGAATATAGCCGGGGCATAGCCAAATAAAAAATATATATATATATATATATATATATATATATATATATATATATATATATATATATATATATATATATATATATATAAACAAAATTAGAAAATTTATGGAGGAAATATATATTTTTAAATGCAATTACAATGTTTTTTGAAGTGAACTTAAAATATATATTTTTACGTGTGTTTATGGGAAGAAAAAAAATAGATTTTCTGAAGCCTCTGCATATCATGAGACCCCAGCATGTAGCTTATACCTAAATGGAACACTGTCCTCGGACCAGCGATGAAGAACAAGACTGATGTCAACTACCAGAGCCCGTGCATTGGTGACCATGTCAGGAAGTGTATGTTTATGTGTAAGGAAGTCAATTGTGGCATTAAATGATTGTGTCCCAGCACCGGAAAAGTCGTCAGCGTTTTTTTTATGCAGCCTGCTCTTCCTTTATATGTTGCTTCAGGGATACCCTTATTTGTATGGTGGTGGGGGCGGTAGACCCACTGCCTGTCTAGCAGCATGTTGAGTGTATCTACTGGTGAGGCGGGGAACCAGCAGTCAGCATAGAGATAATCAGATTTGTTAAAATATCAAGAAAAGATATAAAGCGAACGGGAGGTATGTCAGCAATCTTCACAGTACAACAAACACAAAAAAAAAAAACGTGAACGTTGCGGCTAAAGAGCCTTCATCAACACATACATAAATCAAACAATACCACACAAATACACAAAATCACTTAGCTTAGTATCTCGAAGCAATCAGGTCGATGTCTTGCCAGTAGACTTAAAGTAGATCTGTTAAAAGGATATGAACGCAAATCACAGATCCACAAACGAGACTAAAGTCCAGAAGTGGATGTACTGTCAAAGCTTTCCGCCCAAGTTTACAGATGGTGAACGCGAAGAATAAGAAGATAAAGCTCGCTCATAGGATTTTCACCAACGGAGGCGTTCCGGTGTTCGTAGCGCGCACGCTCGACTTCCTGTTTTACGCCTTTACCAAAAACAACGCCACGACGGTTTGGACAAAATAATATCAGGAGGCACGGTATTAAGAGGAAGGGGCAGGGGTGGACCAACACGAAGGTGGGCACTGGATATAAGTGACTCCTTGAGTATGAAAGTTCGTGAGGCTGGAGAGCTGGTGGGAGCCAGACCGGGATGAGAGTGACGTTCTGCAAAAACCTGCTATATGGTGATGATTCACAACAACCAGGCACCCGATCCACTATGCTAGAATCTGAGAGAAAGAGGGGAACATCTTAGGTTTGCTTTTTGTGTGACCAGCATCCACAGTTGAATTCATCATCATCATCTTCTTCTGTGTTTATGCCATTAATCAAGTAACAGAAAGTATTGTGAACGGCACTCATAGAAAGAATTAGAAAGATAGAAGAACACACTAGACAACATAAAAATCGAAAGCTATAGTTACCGTGCCGGGAATTGAACCTGTCACCCCCAGACGGCGTCTGCGCCTCGCCATGAATACAAGTGCACCAAGATACATGGTCAACTCGGCAGGAATGTGTTTATGCCAGGGCGTAGATGCATTGTGCCGTATTCAGCACACTGTGAGATTCGCGTCTTTCGACCGTCACATTCGACAGCCTAAAGGCATTCCTTGCCCAAGTCTGGGCCGTTTTTGGGGTCAATGTCGGACACCGTTTCGGTCTAAGCAAGTTTTACCTGTCCGCTAGATTAAGGGGTTTGTGTTTATCGGTCTGAATGGAAGGGACAAAAGAGCCTGGGCGTCGTTCACGGAGTTTGCTGGCAATACCAGGATTTGATCCAGATTGTTGGAAGCTACGTGGACAATAGCTGCCAAATTTGTCCCGTATTGTTGCGCCTGTGAGAGAGTTTGACATGGGAATAATTGTGTCATTGATTCTCAGTCGGTACTGCGGTTATTTCTGTGGTGTTATTTTTTCATCTTGTTCTTGGTCTGCCTTGTGCGCCACTTCCTTTTTTTTAATGTATGACTATCATGGCCAGCGAATTGAGGACTCGCTAGCTCAGTTGGTTTAATCTGACTGCGCGGCGACCGGGTGACGAACTCCTTGTGGTCCGGGTTCACGCAGAAAAGCCACATTTCTCCCAGATTTACGGTATCTGTCATGGAATCAAGGCCGAAGAGTTGCGGTATCCATAGTAAGGAGCCAAATTGTTAACAACTCATGGTTTCTGAATATTAAAAAAAAAAACGCGCCGCCTGCTGTCTCATTCATAAATTGCAGGCGTATATTTCCGCTTTATCTTTCCTCAAATTATTTTCTCCTTTCCAGCGGTCCTTCCTTCTTGCAGATAATCAAGTGTTCGATTCTGATCCCATCGTAACACTCATCATCATCACCACCACCACCAGCTTCCATTTTTGCAGTTAACCGTATGGCGAACAATATTTTGCAGAGCAGCGCTGATAGCATATCCCTGGTATAGTCCCTAGTGTAGAACACGGTTTCTCAACCTGTAAACATCCGCGGCCCACTAAAATAGAGGTGCTTGTTTTTGCGGCCCACCAGACAGCTAGCTAAGCACAGAAAAGAAAACAGACGTAGATTTTCAGCTAATGTTTGTTATATCTGCTGCTGCTCATAAAAAAAGAAAGACTTCAGGTCGAAAATGGCTTGGCAGAATATTAGGCTTCGAAGTTATATTTGCTTCTGACAGCGCTTTGCTAATGCGGTTTCCACATATGAACGGTAATCTACGGTTTTGCTGCCTGAGCTACTGAGTTTAGTGTTTAATTGCAGCCCTTTGAGCGGTGTTTCTCCTGTGGAATGCATTTCATTTGTGCAGCCTTGCGCCCCCTGATAGCCGGCTTAAGTGTGAGCTAGTGAAATACCTTATGTAAGAATTCTATGTGTGTACAGTAACCAACTTATCATGCCTGACTTCTTCCATCAAGGACAAACTGTCTTTCTGGTGGCGACTGTTGGCTTTGGCGCCTCTAGCAATTGAAATACTCATTTACTGCGTGCGCATGTTCCTGGATCGTTCCGAGACTAATTGTTTGTTTATCAGTTTTTCACAAATGACAGGGACATTTCATTTGATTTTCACTGGCACAGGAAAATATGGGGAAACTCGATTGCAGTAAAGTTGAAACCCCGACTAAGAAATTAAAAGATCTTTGTGGTTAAGCGAAGTTTCTGGACTAGCACATGTTTTATTTTCATCCTTGGCGTCGTGTTAACACTAAAGACGGCAGTCCTGTAAGACAAAAACACCTCAGCATGTTCTGCAGACCTGCCCACTCTACCAACAACTTCGAAAAGACACCTGGCCTCAAGAGCAAAGTGTGCAGAGCAAGCTATGGGGAACCTTGCAGGACCTGCAGCTGATATGCGAGTTTATAGAGGCAACCCACCTATTGGTCTGAGCATACGAGACCGAACGTAAAGAAGAAGAAGGAGGAAGACAAAACCCACATACCCAACCTCGGTATATGTTTTGGTATTAATTTTTTTTCCGATCCTATTCTTTGTCTACATTCTGCTGTGTGTGCTTATCCTCTTCTGGTTCACAGCGCATTCTCTCTAACTGGGTAAACCAGTCTCTCTGACTGGGTAAACCAGTCTCGCTAACCGGGTAAACCAGTCTCTCTAACTAGGTAAACCAGTCTCTCTGACTGGGTAAATCAGTCTCTCTAACTGTGCACACCAGTTTTTCTAAGTGGACAAACCATTCTCAGTAAGTGGGCAAATCCTTCTCTATAAGTTGGTAAACCATTCTTTCTAGTGGACAGAACATTCGCTCTGGTGGACAAAACATTCTCTCAAAACAGGCAAACCCTTCTCTCTAAGTGGGCAAACCATTCTTTCTAGTGGACAGAACATTCGCTCTGGCGGGTAAACCCTTCTCTCTAAGTGGGCAAACCATTTGATTTGCTATCTTTGTTTGTAATTTACAATTGGTTTTTGCGGCTTTATGTTCTTTTATGGCCTCATTCCTGATTTGATCTCTCTTATCCTCATTCCTGTAGCCCTTCTCACATATCTCATTTTCATTGTTACAAATGGTCTTTTCTGGTTTGTTGTGTATGACCATGTTAGGGCTCGATTTAGGCATGAGGTAACTACCGTAAGCTTCAGTTTTGGGGCCTTACATTCTGCAGGAGCATCAACAAATTCATATTTTTTCTTCACAGATGCAGTTTTAGTAGAGCCTTTAAAAGGGTTCTTCTTCTTAAAGCCCATGCCGTGTGGCGTTGGTAGTCGTGTCTATCCACAACCTTCTGTCTCGTGTACTTTCTAATTAACTCTGATACAGATGATCTCCCATGCCCTGATGTCAAACTGTCCAGCATCTGTTCTCTCGGTCTCCCTCTGCCTCCCTTCTCCTCCAGCTTTCCTACTGTCACGATGTACTCTGGTTTTTCCTTCATAACCAAAGAATGTAGATTGTCTCTTTCTTAAGATATATTATAATTTCTTTGATTTTCCAGATACATTGCGATCGTCTTTTACTGAAAATTAAACGACAATATGTTTCCATCATCTATATATTTTAAAGTTTTCTAAGATTAGCTGTTGTTACTTAAAACAGTAAGGGCCTCGGGGCTTTATATATATTTTAGGGCTTCATCGATTTTAATATCCGGGCCAGGACCGTGTAACATGTCATCTCAGGTGTGTTAATGTTTATCTGGGTGAACCTTTGATTCGCTCCAAAGAAGGCACCGATTGCACAGTGCTGGTATGAATATGCTGTTTATAATATGTTTCTTGGTGTTCATATTGATGTTTGAATGTCTTAGTAACGGTGTCATATGGTATAACAGTTCACGGGTCTGTTTGTATCTTGTTTCTAATCCTCGATCTGGGTACTGTAATTGTAGACCACCTCAGAGAAGGTAAATCCCAAAACTCTTTGACCAGTCGACTATTCTAGGGGCGTTATGTCTTGTGTTGTCGTCATAGTTTATGTCGACATCAAACGAAGTAATGTCATAACACCCCTTTGGGGTCATCTATAATTATATTACCCCGATCTGTTCTGCTTTCCTCCGAAAATACATTTTGTAGATATTAAAATTATAGCGCTTAATAAATGAATCTTACAGCTCTGTATGTGGCGGTCTAGGAATCTCTCTCTCCCCCCCCCCCACCCCTTTTTTTTATCGCCCATGTTCATTGTCTCCCCCCGCTTCTGTTTCTAGACAATTCTGCTTGAACGTTATAGAACATTGCCATCCAGCATTTTTCAGGTCGCGCTCCCTTGAGTACATGGCAAAACCCCCGCACCTCCATGAGTATATGACAAAACCCCCTCGCCCCTTTGGTTTATGGCAAGACCCTCGCACCCCCTTGAGTATATGGCAAAACCCCCGCACCTCCATGAGTATATGGCAAAACCCCCTCGCCACTTTGGTTTATGGCAAGACCCTCGCACCCCCTTGAGTATATGGCAAAAACCCCGCACCTCCATGAGTATATGGCAAAACCCCCTCGCCACTTTGAGTATATGGCAAGACCCCCCGCACATTCTTGAGGATATGGCAAAACCCCCGCACCTCCATGAGTATATGACAAAAACCCCTCGCCCCTTTGGTTTATGGCAAGACCCTCGCACCCCCTTGAGTATATGGCAAAACCCCCGCACCTCCATGAGTATATGGCAAAACCCCCTCGCCACTTTGGTTTATGGCAAGACCCTCGCACCCCCCTTGAGTATATGGCAAAACCCCCGCACCTCCATGAGTATATGGCAAAACCCCCTCGCCACTTTGGTTTATGGCAAGACCCTCTCACCCCCTTGAGTATATGGCAAAAACCCCGCACCTCCATGAGTATATGGCAAAACCCCCTCGCCACTTTGAGTATATGGCAAGACCCCCCGCACATTCTTGAGGATATGGCAAAACCCCCGCACCTCCATGAGTATATGACAAAAACCCCCTCGCCCCTTTGGTTTATGGCAAGACCCTCGCACCCCCTTGAGTATATGGCAAAACCCCCGCACCTCCATGAGTATATGGCAAAAACCCCTCGCCACTTTGGTTTATGGCAAGACCCTCGCACCCCCTTGAGTATATGGCAAAACCCCCGCACCTCCATGAGTATATGGCAAAACCCCCTCGCCACTTTGGTTTATGGCAAGACCCTCGCACCCCCTTGAGTATATGGCAAAACCCCCGCACCTCCATGAGTATATGGCAAAACCCCCGCACCTCCATGAGTATATGGCAAAACCCCCTCGCCACTTTAGTTTATGGCAAGACCCCCGCACTCACTTGAGTATATGGCAAGACCCCCCGCACATTCTTGAGGATATGGCAAAACCCCCGCGCCCTCTTGAGTATATGACAAGACCCCCGCGCCCCTTGAGTAAATGGCAAGACCCCCCCCCCCCCCACTCTCCCCCTTTAACAAAAGGGTATTCAGAAGAGTGTGCGAGTAGATTCTGCAACAAGTAAAACAGACAGTATGGAGAGACGTTTTGGTCAGAATGGGTTTTTAATCTATAAATGCTTGTGTTATCATGATAATTAGATGTCTAATTGCAGATACACAAAGTGCTTATAAAAACAAAAACAAAAATAATTTTGGCTTTTTGTTTTATGAGTACTTTTAAAATGTTGTATTTTTTTGTTTATAATTAAACAGAAAACAAAAAATAATTTAAGGGATTATGGCAAATACCAATGCACTAAAATTTTAAATTGCTTCACGCCACCTTGAAAGCTCCTGCCCCCCCCCCCCCCCCCCCTCCCCCTTACGTCTTTATACCGTGGCCTAGTTTACAGGAAGGAATATTTCTCTGCCCTCTTGAGGCCGTACCTGTAGTTTCATGGCCGTAACCCTTTGTGTGAGGCCAGTCGGTGTATCGTGCCACTTCCTGTAGCAGAGCTTCTGTATCAATAGGATCGAATTGTCTTCCTCATTCAGCCTGACAAGTGCGTTGCTTGCGTTGTGCTATGTCGGCTTGTAGCAAACCTACGATATTTAGAGTATTCAGTTTAGTTAGGAACCAGGGTTAAGTTTAAGTTAGTCTCCCCAAACGAAGTAGGTCACGTTTCATTTATAAGTTTTGTTGGGCTGGTCGACTTTCCTGCAGGTTACGGGTGTGTCCCGCTCTGTTGTTGCTTTCTGTGGCGTCTTGCATTTACGTTTTTATTCAGAGAAAGAGAATGCTTGTGACATATGTTGCAGCACTTTCTAGAGAGATTGTGTTAGACCCAGTTTCTCCATGTTTTTTGGAGCGTTGAAAGCGCTGACGTGCTGAAATATACAACACGCGATATCAACGGCATTGCGGAACACCCCATTAACCGTGTGCTAACGTTACGTCGCTTAGGATCTACCAATCAGAAGGGAGCTAGTGTATATATGGGTGGGACCTGGGGAGCGAAGCATTACTTTTACCGGAACCAGCATTACAATGCTTTGGACATTTCCATAACTGCTTTGGCAGCCAGCACGGAGTTCTAATTTTTCATCTTTGTTGACCGGCTGTAAGTTTCGGCGGAAAATCCTGGTTGTTCGTCCATTTTGACTCTGCCTTTTGGCCAGGGTCTGTATTTTGCGTGTACATCCATTTTACTGGCTTATTTGTGTACAGTTGGTTGTTCCTTGCCTCTCTGGCAGATGCACGCCGACTTGGAAGGAAGTCTCCAATGCACAGAGTTCTGATTCCGATGGTCCCGAGTGTAGTCTGCCCCTCTTGCCTTTACTCTGAGTTAACTCAAGTTAAGTGTTGGCCAGAAGCACTAGTCACTGGTCACTCTCTGTTACATTATTCTTTCCAGTTCCTGAGGATCTGTTCGCTCTTGGCCATTGTTGGCGTGCTCTCAAATAGTCGTCACCTCATCAGTATTGCCAGACATCAATTCCCCCCCCCCCCCCCTCACATAGTGTTGTGAGCCTGTCTGTCTGTCTGTCTGTCTGTCTGTTCTTTTTCCAACACATCGGCGTATTTCGTCTAGCATACCCGAGTGTGAGTTGGATTTTGTAACGCAAAATGATTGTAATGTTGAAGAAAAAAAAAAAAAAACACACACACACACACAACTAAAAAATTAGGTATGAAGTCGCCTCCTCGTGGAGTGCAATTTTTAAAAATTATTTTGAAGCCCAACCCTGACTTTTTTGCCCTGAATTTAGCCAGACCATAAATATGGTCTAGCTATAGCTATGGCCTGTCGGCTGAAAGGGGTTTCTGTGAACTCTCCACGGGTGATCCTCATCCACATGGTGGAACTTTGTGACATCGGGTGTTTATCGCTTGTGTGATGACTTGGTGGGGGTTCAGCTACCAACTAAAAATTGGACATGTCAGACCGGTTCGACCTGAGAGCCAAGCTGGTTTAGCTTTCGAAATCGTTTCTCGCGGATTCGAACCTAATATATTGCCGGCAATCAGACGTCTAGCCACTGCACTACAGCATCTCCAACCTGGCAACGTAGCTAATAGTGTAGCCAACCTCTAGCCACTGCACTACACCATCTCCAACCTGGCAACGTAGCTAATAGTGTAGCCAACCTCTAGCCACTGCACTACAGCATCTCCAACCTGGCAACGTAGCTAATAGTGTAGCCAACTTCTAGCCACTGCACTACAGCATCTCCAACCTGGCAACTTAGCTAATAGTGTAGCCAACCTCTAGCCACTGCACTACAGCATCTCCAACCTGGCAACGTAGCTAATAGAGTAGCCAACCTCTAGCCACTGCACTACAGCATCTCCAACCTGGCAACGTAGCTAATAGTGCAGCCAACCTCTAGCCACTGCACTACAGCATCTCAAACCTGGCAACGTAGCTAATAGTGCAGCCAACCTCTAGCCACTGCACTACAACATCTCCAACCTGGCAACTTAGCTAATAGTGTAGCCAACTTTTAGCCACTGCACTACAGCATCTCCAACCTGGCAACTTAGCTAATAGTGTAGCCAACTTTTAGCCACTGCACTACAACATCTCCAACCTGGCAACGTAGCTAATAGTGTAGCCAACCTCTAGCCACTGCACTACAGCATCTCCAACCTGGCAACTTAGCTAATAGTGTAGCGAACCTCTAGCCACTGCACTACAACATCTCCAACCTGGCAACTTAGCTAATAGTGTAGCCAACTTTTAGCCACTGCACTTCAACATCTCCAACCTGGCAACTTAGCTAATAGTGTAGCCAACTTTTAGCCACTGCACTACAGCATCTCCAACCTGGCAACTTAGCTAATAGTGTAGCCAACTTTTAGCCACTGCACTATAGCATCTCCAACCTGGCAACGTAGCTAATAGTGTAGCCAACCTCTAGCCACTGCACTACAGCATCTTCAACCTGGCAACTTAGCTAATAGGTAGCCAACCTCTAGCAACTGCACTACATCATCTCCAACCTGGCAACGTAGCTAATAGGTAGCCAACCTCTAGCCACTGCACTACAGCATCTCCAACCTGGCAACGTAGCTAATAGGTAGCCAACCTCTAGCCACTGCACTACAGCATCTCTAACCTGGCAACTTAGCTAATAGTGTAGCCAACTTTTAGCCACTGCACTACAGCATCTCCAACCTGGCAACTTAGCTAATAGGTAGCCAACCTCTAGCCATTGCACTACAACATCTCCAACCTGGCAACGTAGCTAATAGTGTAGCCAACCTCTAGCCACTGCACTATAGCATCTCCAACCTGGCAACGTAGCTAATAGTGTAGCCAACCTCTAGTCACTGTACTACAGCATCTCCAACCTGGCAACGTAGCTAATAGTGTAGCCAACCTCTCGCCACTGCACTACAGCATCTCCAACCTGGCAACGTAGCTAATAGTGCAGCCAACCTCTAGCCACTGCACTACAACATCTCCAACCTGGCAACGTAGCTAATAGTGTAGCCAACCTCTAGCCACTGCACTACAACATCTCCAACCTTTCAACGTAGCTAATAGTGTAGCCAACCTCTAGCCACTGCACTACAACATCTCCAACCTGGCAACGTAGCTAATAGTGTAGCCAACCTCTAGCCACTACACTACAACATCTCCAACCTGGCAACGTAGCTAATAGTGTAGCCAACCTCTAGCCACTGCACTACAACATCTCCAACCTGGCAACGTAGCTAATAGTGTAGCCAACCTCTAGCCACTGCACTACAACATCTCCAACCTGGCAACGTAGCTAATAGTGTAGCCAACTTTTAACCACTGCACTACAGCATCTCCAACCTGGCAACGTAGCTAATAGTGTAGCCAACCTCTAGCCACTGCACTACAACATCTCCAACCTGGCAACGTAGCTAATAGTGTAGCCAACCTCTAGCCACTGCACTACAGCATCTCCAACCTGGCAACGTAGCTAATAGTGTAGCCAACCTCTAGCCACTGCACTACAGCATCTCCAACCTGGCAACGTAGCTAATAGTGCAGCCAACCTAACTATATTGTGTTGCACATCCTGGTCTCTGACTGGGACATAAAGGGATTGAGAAGGCCAGGACGTCAAAAGGAAACCCTAAAACAAAATTTGATAAGAGAGGTCAAGGCGAGGGACTGGATCATAACTGATTTTTAAGTTCCTGAACGTGATAGAATGGAAGAATAAACGCCGAGCCCTAAGTGCGATAACTGGACACAGCAGGATAATGATGATGATGATGATGATGATGACATCCAGACAGGGCCAGATTTAGACTTCATGAAGACCTATAATATATAAAGTCCTAAGGCCCTAGCGTTTAAAAGGACACCGGCTTTTCTCGCTTGTTTGCTTGATTCTTGTAAAAGAAACAGATAATTCTATCTCTTTCAGACTTTTCCATCTATGTAGCTGATGCCTAAAGTTGCGATCTTTATTGAGTATGGTTTGTTCAAATATGGTTTCCTTTGGTTCCATTTTGTTGTGTTGTTCCATACATGTTAAATCGATGTTGCTTCTTCCTTGTATAGAGTTGTTTATACCTGATGCTGATGTATACGGAGGCATGAGTCTTCTATTGTACCGCGATCGAAACCCACTGCAGGCTGCGTGGATTTTTATCGTGGTATGGGACGTCGCCGGTCGACCCAGCCTCAAATGGGTACCAGGATGGCTATCCTGGGGAAGCAAAGACGGCCGGTGTAATGCTGACCACATTACCTACCGAGTGCCGATTGGTCTGTAAAAAATATGGGACGCTCTGCCCATATGCCCGATGCGCCGAAATGCGTGAAAAGGGATCTTTACTTTTTACTTTTTAATGATGCCTAATTCTTACATGTCGGCTCTGTGGCTAAGTCGATGCGAACGCTTCGCTTCGTAATGCCGGGAAACCAGGTTCGATCCCAGCTGCGGGCAATGTGCCTTGCGCTGGTTTCGACTGTGGTATCAAGAAAGCCGACCGTCCAGAGAGCATTGGCAAACTACTGGATGTAAATTGCCTAGAGAAACCACACAACAGCCAGGGGCTGTTAGGGTTGGTTCTGCAACGTCCTGTAAAGGATGCGCAACTAACTTAACTTAAATCCTTACATGGACTTGTGTGTAATTTTGTCTTTCCATCTTTGCTATTGTTTTTCCTCTCTCTCTCTCTCTCTCATCTTTGTCTGGCGTCAGTTATATACGCCCTCAAGTAGGCTGCAACAAATTAAAATACACAAAAGCCTATGACAATATACACGTAATAATATTATTATAACTATAAAATTTCTGAGAAAAACGAACAAAACAATTAAAATATGTTAACGGAAAATTGCGTTTAAAATGCATCAAACGAAATTTGCATTTGTGGGAGAAATAAAAAAAAATAATAATAATAAAGCAGACCCCGGCATAGTATGAAATGGAACTGTGGAAATGGCAAGGAGGGTTCAGGCTTTCGAATGTAAATGCTACAGATGTAGTTTACGAATTAGTTTATTAGAATACAACATTAATAAATATGTAAACGACATAATAAACAACTTTGCGGGACATCAGGAGCCTTTCTTGGCAGTGGTGAAACGTCGCAAGCTAGTTTGGTTTGGGAACGTGGTGAGACATGATTCGATTGTAAAGACTGTATTTCGAGAAACATGGGGGGGGGGGGGGGTAGTCGAAGAAAAGGAGGACAAAGAAGAACCTTGAATGACAACATCAAGAAATGGACAGGACTAAGTTATCATACACTTATTCATTAAGCGGAAGACAGAGAAAGATAGCGGGTTTTATGTGCTAGTACAATCAATACACCTCTACGACCCTAACGGGTCAAGGGTTATGTTATATTATGAAGCCGTAAGCTTTAGCTTTTTTTGTTGTTGCTTATACAAGAATCCAGCACGACATCTTGGTCTTAGAAATGACACCCGTTGGGGACCCTGATTTAGAATATTCCAAACAGGATAAAGCGAATGATTATATCCTCTATATCTAATTATTAAATCCCCGTATGGGTACCGGAACCCTGTTATCGGGTAAACAAGAATAGACCCACTGCCTACCCAGAAGCATGTCGTAAGAGTCGACTAACTGGGAGCTTCCTTCGAAGTCGGAATGCATCTGCCTGGGAGGAAAGGAACTAGCAGTCTGCATACAAATGAGCCAGATCTGTAAAACGGATGCACACGCAACACTCAGGTTCTGGAACAGGACTGCGGTCCAGAAGTGGACGAATATCTCGAACTTTCCACCGGAGTTTACAGCTGGTAAACGCGAAGAAGAAGAATAATTATTAAAAATAAAACTGAAAATGAGCAGATGTATAATTAATAGCAAAAAACTGTGTATATAAATAACCAGTCACAAAGGATGTAGTCGGAATTCTTATCCGAGTCCAGAATCGTCCTCCGTAATCTGTGAAATATGAAGCTGGTACTCCAAAAACCTGATAGGAATAACTAGGTCAAGAAGCGGTATGCTTTCGTCATATCGATTAATCATGCTTGCCTGGCACACACTGAGCCTACGGTTGGTTCGATCCTGTGGGATTTGCAGGATTCCATTGTTGTGTTTGTTATAGGCAGACGTATGTGACTTCACATCTTATCGTGCGCATTCTAGGTATAGAGATCATCATCATGTGGCCGCTCACAAGGCGTGGGCGGGGCTGATTACAAGGAGAGGGAGGGGGTAGTAGAGATATAGACCTGGGCTGAAATGTCTCAGTTGTGGTACATACATTTGTGTATCTATTGATTTTCCCTGTTCCCGTCTTGACTGAAATATTGTAGAAAGAAACACTCAGTGGCGCGTTTTGATAAAACTCTTCCCACAAAAAGGTGCAGTGGATATTGAGGTTACTCTGGGAAGACGTGCAGCAAAAGTAGTAGAAGCCAGAGTAGTTGTTGTTGTTGTTCTTGCTTTAGTGGTGGTGGTAGTATTGGTATTGGCAGTAGTAGTAGTTGTTGTTGTTGTTGCTTTAGTGGTGGTGGTAGTATTGGTATTGGCAGTAGTAGTAGTTGTTGTTGTTGTTGCTTTAGTGGTGGTGGTAGTATTGGTATTGGCAGTAGTAGTAGTAGTTGTTGTTGTTGTTGTTGCTTTAATGGTGGTGGTAGTATTGGTATTGGCAGTAGTAGTAGTAGTTGTTGTTGTTGTTGTTGCTTTAATGGTGGTGGTAGTATTGGTATTGGCAGTAGTAGTAGTAGTTGTTGTTGTTGTTGCTTTAATGGTGGTGGTAGTATTGGTATTGGCAGTAGTAGTAGTAGTTGTTGTTGTTGTTGTTGCTTTAATGGTGGTGGTAGTATTGGTATTGGCAGTAGTAGTAGTAGTTGTTGTTGTTGTTGTTGCTTTAGTGGTGGTGGTAGTATTGGTATTGGCAGTAGTAGTAGTAGTTGTTGTTGTTGTTGCTTTAGTGGTGGTGGTAGTATTGGTATTGGCAGTAGTAGTTGTTGTTGTTGTTGTTGCTTTAGTGGTGGTGGTAGTATTGGTATTGGCAGTAGTAGTAGTTGTAGTTGTTGTTGTTGTTGCTTTAGTGGTGGTGGTAGTATTGGTATTGGCAGTAGTAGTAGTAGTTGTTGTTGTTGTTGCTTTAGTGGTGGTGGTAGTATTGGTATTGGCAGTAGTAGTAGTTGTTGTTGTTGTTGTTGCTTTAGTGGTGGTGGTAGTATTGGTATTGGCAGTAGTAGTAGTAGTTGTTGTTGTTGTTGTTGCTTTAGTGGTGGTGGTAGTATTGGTATTGGCAGTAGTAGTAGTAGTTGTTGTTGTTGTTGCTTTAGTGGTGGTGGTAGTATTGGTATTGGCAGTAGTAGTAGTTGTTGTTGTTGCTTTAGTGGTGGTGGTAGTATTGGTATTGGCAGTAGTAGTAGTTGTTGTTGTTGCTTTAGTGGTGGTGGTAGTATTGGTATTGGCAGTAGTAGTAGTTGTTGTTGTTGCTTTAGTGGTGGTGGTAGTATTGGTATTGGCAGTAGTTAGTAGTTGTTGTTGTTGCTTTAGTGGTGGTGGTAGTATTGGTATTGGCAGTAGTAGTAGTTGTTGTTGTTGCTTTAGTGGTGGTGGTAGTATTGGTATTAGTAGTAGTAGTAGTTG
>CAJHNH020000020.1:312500-325000 GCA_905116865.2 Candidula unifasciata
GAAAGGCAGTGGAATAAACATCTTGAAGGCTTAGCCAAATAGATATGGCGAGACGAGAACGCTGACCCGATCCGTGATTCTGGTGATCGTATGAGATGGCGTATCAGTTGCAGGCCGTCCCAGCCTTGAGTGGGTAAAGTCCTGGGAAATAAAGGCGGTCGGTGTGACGTTGACCGCATCCCCCACCGAATGAGGATTGTTCTATAAAATATAGGTCTAATCCCACTCGCCCAATGCACCTAAAGGCGTTGAAAAGATTACATTTACGTGTAGCAATACATCGCATGATGATGATAATGATTGCGTTGTAATTTACCCAGCGACCTTCACGTTTTGATACGTGTTTGTCTGTATGTCTATCTGTGCGGGTGTGCTGTTTGTTTGTCTGAGTGAAAATCTGGTTCATATGACGAGTTGTTTGTGTTTCTTCCGCCCCCCAGGGAGGTGTTGTGATGTTGTTCTCTGTTGTAGGATCCTCTTCTCACATCAATGGCCAAATAGATGTAGGCTCGCTTGCTGTTGATCAAACTGATAACTGTTGAGATAGGGAGGGGAGAGAGAGAGAGAAAGAGAGAGAGAGAGAGAGAGAGAGAGAGAATGAACGAACGAACGAACGAACGAACGAACTTTGGCTAGCTGTTGATCAGGCTGATAAGTGTGAAGCGAGAGAGTGAGAGTTAACAAACGAACGAAATTTCGCTAGATGTTGATCTGACTGATAAGTGTTGAAGTGAGAGAGAGAGAGAGAGAGAGAGAGAGAGAGAGAGAGAGAGAGAGAGAGGGGGGGGGGGGGGGGGGGAGAGGGGGAGAGAGAAAATTAACGAACAAACTTTAGCTAGCTGTGTTCAAACTGGTAATTTTTGAGAGAGGGAAGAGTGGGGAGAAGTTGAACGAACGAGCGAACGAACTTTGGCTAGCTGTTGATCAAACTAATAAGTGTTGAAGTGAGAGAGAGAAAGAGAGAGAGAGAGAGAGAGAGAGAGAGAGAGAGAGAGAGAGAGAGAGAGAAAGAGAGAGAGAGTGAAATAACGAACGAACGAAAGAACTTTCGCTAGCTGTTGATCAGACTTGAAAGTGTTGAGGAAACTAGGAGAGAGAGAGAGAGAGAGAGAGAGAGAGAGAGAGAGAGAGAGAGAGAGAGAGAAAAAAAAAAGAGAGAGAATGAACAAACGAACTGTGGCTAGCGCTTGATCAGACTTGAAAGTGTTGAGGGGGCGAGGGAGAGAGTGAAGAGAGAGAGGAGAGAGAGAAGGTACACCTTTCCGTGGTTGTTAATTTTAAAAGTTAGTAGTTGCGTGTCCCTTATAGGACGTTTGCAGAATCAACACCAGCATTTTGTAGCAAATCAAAGATGGATGGCTGGATAGGTGGATGGATGGATGGATGGATGGATGCATAGGATAGAATATGACAGGATAAGATAGATAGGTAGATGGGACAGACAGACTAGACCGATAAAACATATAGACAGATGAGAAAGATAGATAGATTAGACTGATAGATTAAACATAAATAAGGCAGATAGACATATAGATTAGGTATAGAGATATAATATAAATTCGATAGATAGATAGATTTACATTCAGTAGTTTGCCATTGCTTACCACTGTGGAAATCAGCCCATGCCAGTCCGCTGCCAAATAGCCTACAGTTGGGAAGGAACCCAGTACCCCGGTGTTACTAAGCGCATTCGCAACGCCTAAGCCCCAGTCGCCGACTTGCTTGTGTTGACATATGGACTGTTGTTATGAAAGGTTATGTAACATGTCGTTGAAACCTGACACTGTGAAACATGAAGTGACAAGGCACCAGTACAATGACCAGATGATACAGACCATATGTTGGGTTTGTCATAACTATGTCCGGCTGTTGTTACTTAATGATTTGGTGACTTGGTCGTTGCGAATGCCATTCGTAATTCCGAAGTATCACTTGGTTCGATTTCAGCTGTAGACCGGTTGGCGTTGATTTCTAGATGGGTATCGAGAGCGGCCCGTTCCCTCGCCATTATTTTACTGCTGTATAGTTTTTATATGGGAAAAAATAGTAGCAGAAGGCATGGTACCAGGAAGGAGGGGCAGGGGCCGACCAAAACGAAGATGGGCACAGGATATAAGTGACTCCTTGAGTGTGCAAGTACATGAGGTGGAAGAGCTGGTGAGAGACCAAGTTTCTTTCAGGCAGACTCTGGTGAGAGCGACGTTCTGCAAAGGACCTGCTACATGATGGTGATAGTTTTTATATTGGGAACAACTGATGTTGCTGCCCGAATGTACCACTTGTCAACGCATTGTGTGATTAGGATTATAAACAGAATATTCATACCAACACGGTGCTACCAGTGCCTGACTTGGACATTAGCAAAGTCTAATTTACGTAAAATTAACACCTGTGAAATGACACGCATCATAAAAGCCGCCGACTTAACAATTCGAGACAAAGTTAGAAATGATATTATCAGACAGACTGTAGGAACAACACCATGCAGCAAACTCAATGAGAAAAAGAAGTTTAAATGGTTTAGTCATTTGCCAAGAATGCAGCCTGAACAGCTATCAACGCAGGCGCTACACGTGAAAAGATGAAGTGAAATCAAGAGGCCGCCCTAGGAGATCATGGATTGATGACATCAGAGAGCTTCTACATCAATACGGAATGATAATTCGGCAGAAATCAGCAATTTTCACTGGAAAGGTCACAGGTAGTGAGCATACGTTGGATCTTTTTCCCAGGCTATGAGGGTGTGGGGGGTACTGAACAGTCAGACAGATTGGCTGGATCTGCAGCACTTGATGTTGAATTGATACATGACAAGGCAGATGTGGTCACGGCACTTTGGGCACAAGCAACGGAATCGGTAGAAAAACAAGATTATTATGGCCTGGAGAGAATAAGGCACCTGGGTGTACCCAGAGGGTCTGGCCGGCTCACTACACTCAGAGGAAAGGCAAGACGGACATATAACCAGATTGTGAACAGTACCATCAATAATGGAACTTTGCGTTGGCTGCTGAAGATAAGGACGGAGCATGCATGGAGATACCCTAAGTGCTGTAATGTAAATTCTTGACTCAGCTCAACTTAACTGCAGAAACCACAAACTGTGCAGACAATGCTGTGTTAAGCATGCTGGTTAGAATGTTTTTTGTTTTTTCATTGAGTACCCAGAAACCATGAGTTGTAAACTCTTTGGCTCGGTACTATTGATATCGCAACCCTTCGGCCTTGATTCCATTATAGGTACCTAAGTCTTGGAGAAATGTGGCTTTTCTGCCTACCCCCGGAAGTGAACCCTGGCCACAAGGAGTTCGTCACCCGGATGCCGCGAAGACAGCTTTCCTTCTGTATATAGACAGAGAAGGCCATGCTTTAACCAACTATGCTAGCTAGCCGGGCTGGTTAGAATGGTAAACACTGTCTCATGCAGAAGAAAAACAAATAAGATCCGCAGGCTACTTATTACGTACTTTATTTTCCCTTGTGGGTTCCGGGGTCCCATTGTGGGGAAAACAAGAATAGATCCACTGTCTTCCCAAAACCATGTCATAAGAGTCGATTAAATGGGAGCTTTCTTTGAGTACATCTGCCCGAGAGGCAAGAAACCAACAGTCTGCGTGCAGATGAGTCAGACCTTTAAAACAGATGTGCACGCAGCATTCAGTTCATGGAACAGGACTACAGTCCAAAAGTGGACGAACAACCAGAACGTTCCGCTTTAGTTTCATGCCGGTGAACGCGAAGAAGAAGATGAAGTAGATGCATTTTATTGTCAAAATATTTCAGGTGTCTGTTTTCTCGGAGGTATTTCCTCAAGCAACAGACGTAATTTGTCACTTGCTGTGACATAGACCCCACTGTTTGTCTTCCATGAAGGTGGTATTTGTTTTATCACAGTTTATTGGCTCGACTTGAACCCTGAATCAGCCAATTTAAACTAGGTGACCTCATTAGTGTCCACAGTTTCAGGTAACCAGATGGCAAACGACGCTATACTGGCTGTGTTGACTGGGAGCTTTGTAAAAAAAAAAACTGTTGAAGTCCATAACCAACAGAGCCGTTATGTAACACACGACGGGGCTTTGGTAACCTGATTATTGAACTCGTGCGGATTGAACAGAAGTCCCGCTGGTGTGATGGTTGGTGCTGTTGACGTCCAGCACAGTAGGTAGGGTATGCTTTCTAGTAGTATTTTTTTTATACCTCACATATGGCTCGCCAGCTTATGTTTCCTTTCTGTTCTCTGCAGTGCAATGTGTATTTCCTCCTCCTCTTCTTCTTCCTCTTCGTCTTCTTCTTCTTCTTCTTCTTCTTCTTCTTCTTCTTCTTCTTCTTCTTCTTCTTCTTCTTCTTCTTCTTCTTCTTCTTCTTCTGCTTTTGCTTTTCTTCTTCTTCTTCTTCTTCTTCTTCTTCTTCTTCTTCTTCTTCTTCTTCTTCTTCTTCTTCTTCTTCTTCTTCTTCTTCTTTTTTTTTTTTTTCTTCTTCTCTTTCCTCCTCCTCTTCGTCTTCTCCCTTTTCCTCTTCTTCTTCTTCTTCTTCCGATTTTTTTTTACGTCGACTTCTGGTAATTTCTCCTGGCCTCTGTGTAGTAAGGTCAGGCGCATCTGTGTATTCTTGTGCACGTAAAAAAAAAAAAAAAAGAAATCCCTAGGCAGTTTGAAATAAAAAAAAAAGGAGCCTAACGGCGCTAAACGGGGAAAATTTGGAGTTAAATAAAAATCTACCAAAGTATTGCAGGATCCTCGCCGGTGCAACGGAGTTCGTGCACTGTGCTGAGATTCTTCAGACTCAGGCTTGAGTTAGAAGAAGAACCGGAGCACTTATGGGTTACACCCGTGTTACATGATGTTGATCCGTCGAAGAAACAATAATAATTTATCCCTTAATCAGGATGCTTTTTGTAAGGAATAGAATATCGCTCGCCGCTCTCCGGTTTTTATCGTGGCCTTCTTTTAACATTCATCATGTTTCTCCTCAATTCCTAATTTGTCTTTTCCAATCCGTCCGGACAATTTATTCTGGAAAATTGAATTCTGCTAAATTGCCAATGCTTGGAAAACCGGCACAACGACCTCGCATGAAACAGGTATCGTAATCATGCGCACAAAAGTGCCGACGTGTTGGCGCAGATGATTACCATGTAATCGGATACATTTTGTTTCTTACATGAGAAAATGCCAAGATGGCACCAGGAGAGTAGTTGGAGAAATGAGGTGTTGAATTTTATATGTATGTTTAGAGAAATATATCTGTTGGTTTCATTGTTTTTTTTTTATGGAAGACAATGGGAATTTAGTACAGTGAGAACACGCCACTGAGCTGACACAGCGTGAGACATCAGTTCGCCATCTTACTTCTTTACACTCTCTTGGAATTCATTATCTGTTTAAATCACGACTGATCACTGGCATCATGAGAGCTAATAGACTGAAACGGTTGGGGCATATTGAAAGAATGTCAGGTGATAGAGAAGTAAAAACTGTATAAAAACTGTATACGCGAGGTAGATGAATGGTCGTAGACCACGAGGCAGACCAAGAAGACGATGGAGAGATAACTTCCAGGCAGACCTGCAGACACTTGGTGTCACAAACTGGAAAGAGAAGGCCAACCAGAGAGATGAATAGAGGCTGGTGATATCTGCAGCAATGAACCTCAAGGGCTCGGAATGCTGAAGAAGACCAACCAAAGAGATGAATAGAGACTGGTGATATCTGCAGCAATGAACCTCAAGGGCTCGGAATGCTGAAGAAGACCAACCAGAGAGATGAATAGAGACTGGTGATATCTGCAGCAATGAACCTCAAGGGCTCGGAATGCTGAAGAAGGCCAACCAGAGAGATGAATAGAGGCTGGTGATATCTGCAGCAATGAACCTCAAGGGCTCGGAATGCTGAAGAAGACCAACCAGAGAGATGAATAGAGGCTGGTGATATCTGCAGCAATGAACCTCAAGGGCGCGGAATGCTGAAGAAGACCAACCAGAGAGATGAATAGAGACTGGTGATATCTGTAGCAATGAACCTCAAGGGCTCGGAATGCTGAAGAAGGCCAACCAGAGAGATGAATAGAGGCTGGTGATATCTGCAGCAATGAACCTCAAGGGCTCGGAATGCTGAAGAAGACACTCTCTTGGAACGGTTACACCCATGACTACATTTGTCTTTCTTATGTTGTGCGTTTATATCCTTTGCTATCATTAAAAAAAAGGGGCGGGGGGGGGTAAGACTTGGCTTCACGCTAATGACCCCCCCCCCCTTCCCCAATGGTCTTCGCCATAACTAATGTAGAGCTTAGAGAGAGAATTAAACAGGCTCCAGTGGAACAAGAGGTGAGGAAAAGATGCTGGCGCTTGATTGGACACACACTGAGAAAACAGGAGAACAGCATAACCAGAATGTCTTTGCATTGGAACCCACAGGGGCATAGGAATAAAGGAAGGCCAAAAAACACATGGAGCAGAGAGCAGGAGAATGAAGCTAGAAAGATAGGGAGGACATGGGGAGAGCTCCGTGCAATGGCGAAGGATAGAACGACTTGGCGTGAATTGGTTAAGGGCCTATGCTCCATCGGGGGATAGAAAGGCAGAAGAAGAAGAAGTGTTCGTCGCCACCTGTGTTGACACAGAATCCACCCTGCTAAATGGAAGGCAAACTTCGTACACTCTACGCCTTGACCTCAATTCAACTACCCTATCGTGGCCGGGACCGAGACGGATTCTGTACCTCGATCAAGCAGCCGGCGTCACCACATTAGGCATTGGTTGTTCTCTACGACGCCGGAAGCTGTACTATTGCTGTGATGCATCTGGCACCCCTATATATGACTGCCCACCAATTGCTACCTACAGTAAGCTAGCTCTGCGCGTAAGTCGTAATTGATGCATCGGTCCGGCCTCTTCTATCCACCTCTTTGGCTGTAGACGAGTTTGTCCAGCTTCACCCTACTAGCTGCCGTGTATAGGGTATTTTACCCCTAGATCTGGGTTTTTATTTGACGCCTTGGGTTCAAATTTTGGAATCTTAGTTACAAAATATATAATTATATAAATATATATGCAGTGTGTAAATGTTTCGTTTCGTAACTATACAATTTGTACTTGTTATCACTCTTGGGTTTTTGTTTTTGTTTATTGTTCTTTGCTTCTGTATTGCTGGTTTTTTTGGCCAGCTTAGCTTGGGATTTGATAAAAATCCCATTTGGCAGTTCTGCATGCGTAGGGCGGCTAGACGCTCGCTTCCGGATCCGAGAGTGGTGGCCTTTTGTGCTGGACTTGTCGACCTAGCCTTAAATGTGTACCTGGTAAAGTCGTGGAAAGTAAAGGCGGCCGGCAGGATATTGACCACATCACCCACCGAGTCCTGATTGATCTGTAAAACATAGGTCTACCCCTATATGCCCAATACGTCATCAGGCATGGAAAATGGTCTTTGACTTTATACCGCCATAGTTTGTGTCACATGTTAGGTTGCGCGTGGCTGCACGTGTTGGCCCAGTCTAGTCGCACGTGTAGGCGGCTAATACCTCAAGCCGTCACCGGGATCGGGCAGGTAACCTACATTCTCAGCCACGAGAGAGAACATCCCAGAGCCCAGCCTCCCAGTTGTGATGGATGCCCGTTAACTTGTTTGCCGAAGGCATGTCTGTTTGTCTGTAGAGGCTATTAATTTTACTGTTGTGGAATAGAGTCGCCAATCAGTAATGGTAGTAGAAATAACGGGTGGGGGAGGGGGTAGACAGACATGCAGGCAGGCAGACAGATAGACAGATGGACAGACGGATGGATGGGTTATGGATGGTTGAGTAGGAGGATAGGTGGGTGGCTTTGTGAATGCATACATGGATAGATATATGGCATAAAGGAGGAAGGGAAGGAAGGAGGGAGGAGTCGATAGATGGATGCATTACACAGACAGACGGGAAGGGGGACGGACAGCCAGACAGACGGATGGGTGAATAAAAAGAGGAGAGAAAGAAGAGTAAAAAAAATGACATGTATATATGAAACAGGTTCCACCAGACAACACCCCTTAAATAGCATATAGACATCATTGGTGACAGATCTGAGATTCCTTCAAAATGCAAGTCGCAGATAAACAGCGGGGAAGTAAGGAAGAAGAAAGTAGTTGACAAATGGTAGCTGTAAAAAACACCATCACAAACACAAAGAACGTTTCAGCAACAGAGAC
The DNA here is from genome assembly GCA_905116865.2 of Candidula unifasciata. Taxonomy (NCBI): domain Eukaryota; kingdom Metazoa; phylum Mollusca; class Gastropoda; order Stylommatophora; family Geomitridae; genus Candidula; species Candidula unifasciata. The sequence continues at coordinate 320,687 of CAJHNH020000020.1, forward strand.
GCTGGTAGGAGTGACATCCCCCGTGTGGGTTCCGGGGCCCTATTATAGTGAAAAAGCGAGAACAGACCCACTGCCTACCCAAAAGCATGTTGTAAGAGTCGACTAAATTGGAGCTTCCTTCGAAGTCGGAGTGCATCTGCCTGAGAGGCAAGGAACGAACAGTCTGCACACAGATGTGTCAAATCTGTCAAACCGATGCACACGCAACACTCAGGTTCTGGAACAGGACTGCTGTCCAGAAGTGGATGAACAACCAGAACTGTCCACCAGAGTTTACAGCTTGTGAACGCAAAGACGAAAAAGGACTGACATGAGGTCTTGACAAAAGATGGATTGCTGTGTTATTTGTGTGCGATTATTAGATTAAGTTACATCTGTTTTTGTTTAATGAGAAAGAAGTTTTAAAAATGGTAGCTGAACAGAAACACAATCACAAAAACGAAGAGCGTTTCAGCAACAAGCATTCGTCAGCATGCTACCACTGAACGCTGATAGGAGTAACATGAAGTCTTGCTGTGTTACTTATGTGAATGATAGATTAAGTTACCTCTGTTCTTGTTGAATGACGTCCACACTGTGGCTGAGAAGGGATCTCCAATATTTCACATTTCCTGTTGTAATGCAGCCAGTGAAATGTCACGACCTATCCCGGGGGGTTCAACGGTGACATTTGTATCATCACGCTTTTAATGTGAACTTGGATCACTGTGAATTATTTTTGCTCAGCATTTCACATGGAGAGTCGCTAGACGCTCGCCTGCGGATCTGAAGTTGGTGAGTTCGGGTCCTGATAGAGTTGGATTTTTGTTTAAAAATGGCTTTGGCTCCCATGTCGACGCAGCCTTAAATGGGTACCACACAGAGTCATGGAAAGTAAAGGTGGCCGGTGTGTTGCTTATCACATCAACCCCTCCCCCTGAGTACCGATTTGTCTGTACAGTGCAGGTCCAGCCCTATATGCCTTATACACCTGCATGCGTTGAAAAATGTCCTTTACTTTTTACTTTTAATATTCCACATAGTTTCATAAATATTTGACTCCTCCGGCCATCAGGGTCAACAGTGATCAGTGTTGATTATTTCTGCCTAAAATTTCACATACGATGGTCAGTCAGTAATTAAGTCACAAATGGTTGTTAAAAAAAATATAAATTGATAACAACTTGCAAATCGTTGATTTTTACACACACACACTGTCCCTTTATTTTTTTTAACATAAGTTCCACCAACATTGATGAACGTGTCCCATCGTTTTATCAGTCCTCCCAAACCTGCTGCAAAGAACTGCGTGCTCTGTTTTCTAAACCACATTTTTACTTCACATTCTAATTCTGCGTCATTCGTCAAATGTCACTCACTAAGGTGGGTTTTCAATGGACCACAAACCATGTGAGCACCCTATTGCAGCTACTACAGAGTCAACCGTTACGCGCCAGTCACCTCTAATCATCTCCTACACCCGCTGCACTGATGCGTCTAATGCAACAGGACGCGAAAAAAATTGATTTTAGTATTACAGGAGATACCTCAGGAGGCAGTGTCTAAAGATACGGCAGCTGTTTAGACTTAGTTGAAGTAGAAGACGGGATATTAAATATAGGATTTTAGTTAGATCCCTATTTCCACTAGGCCAAAGTATAGGACCAAGATGAGGTAGAGGTCGGGAGAATAAGACTTTCGTTCACTGTCCCAGGCGAAACCCGGCTTATTCCTCGTGTAAGTGGCACTGAGGGCCATTCTCTCTTCCAGTGTTTCCCTTATACCGACGCCCCTGCGAACGGAATCCTTCACTTTCAGGCTAATCTACAACACCAGACATTGATGTCAGAAACGTCAAGAATAAAGTAAATGAAACTGCTGCACCGCGCGGTATTTAGTCGTGCGTCAGGCTTCTCATTGGGAGCGCTTTTTTCGACACTTGGTTGGATATGAATGATATCCTCATGCTTACACAATAAATTGTTCCAGGGTTTCTTAATATGGAGATTTGGCTCATCAGATTAGTACGTCAAAGCGCCTTTTGCACCCCAATGGGACATGTTATTGATAAGGTGCAGATTTCTAAACCAATTGGATTGGAACAGCGCGACGTGAAGACTATGCTAATTCTGGGCTTTGGTCTTGTTCCATAACCTGACATTTGCATGCACGTCCGTTTTACAAATCTGGATTACTTATTTACAGACTGTTGGTACCTCGCCTTTTACGCAGATTCATTTCGACATTGAAGGAAACACCTAAATAGTAGCATTTTACGACATATTTTTTAAGAGGGCAGTGGTTTTGCCCCCCCCCCCCCCCAACCCCCATTTTTTTTCTTTGAAATGGGTCCCATGAATCCACATGAGGAAAAAAAAGATTCACAATGACTGGGCGCTGTCCAGGCGATACCTAAGAGCCATAATCATCATATGCTGATAAGCGTAGGCTGTCATGTTTCACCATCATGATCACCAGAATCACGGATCATGTTAGTGTTCTTATCTTAACCTCCATATGGTCAAGTTGAGTTGAGTTGAGTCAAGAATTGACATCACAGCACTCGGGAATTCCCATACCCTCTTCATCCCCATCCTCAGCATCAGCGCAGAGTTCTGATACTAGATTTGCCGGTCGTAGTCCATTTCGCCAAGCTATCAAGGTACTCATCGCTTTGCCTTCATTTTGCTCTTTGTCCGTCAATCTTGTCAGTTGTCACCAAATTCCCAAGTCCTTCTCATAACATGTCGTTTGGTTTGTCTGACCAGTATCCAGGCTTTCATCTGTCTCGATGCAGACTGCCTCTTTGTTTTTTGTGTGTCCCTCCTTGATGTTCTTTGGATTCGTCTCATATCGTCGGCGCCTGTGGCTTCGTAATGCCAGGGTGCCTGGTTCGATCCCAACTCCGGGCCTTGCGCCTTGCATCTTGCACCTTGCTTTGGTTTCGACAGAGGTATCGAGAAGCCGACCGTCCTGGAGGCAATGGTATACTTCTAGACTTTGCCTTTAAAAAAAAACCACAACAGCAAAAAGTGCTAGGGTTGGTTCTGCAACGTCCTGTAAAGGATACGCAACTAACTAACTAACGTCTCACATCCCAGCTACGATAAACCCAATTTTTGGGAGGGAGGGGGGGGGCGCGACTGCTAATTGTCGATTTCTCAGATACGGTACAGTAAAGGTAAATATGAGAGAATCTACATTGCATTGTGTAGAGTACTTAAACACTCTTTTTCTCACAGCAATGTGGGTGGCTGTGAGGTCTCGAGGTATGATGTCTGCCTCGAGTGCTAGAGGTGCCAGGTTCAATCCCCGGTAAGGGTTGGGATTTTTTTTTTTTCACTTGGAGAATTCCCCTGGTCTCTGGGTAGTGAGATCGGACGCCCGTGTGTATTGTTGCGCGCGTAAAAAATCCCTTGGCAGTTGCAAATCGAAAAGAGTAGCCTAACGGCGCTGCCCGGGCAAAATTTGGAGTTTAAAATCTACCCAAAGTATTTGAGGATCCTCGCCAGTGCTACAGAGCCTGTGCAGTGTGCTGAGTTTCTTCGAGTTGGAAGGCGAACGGAGCACTTAAAGGTAACTACTACCCGTGTGCCGTGATGTTGATCCGTTGTTCACACCTCAAACCTCTCATAGCAGTGTAAATCTGTTAATATCTTTTGCATCTTGCCAAGGGCCACTTTTGCCGTAGCGATTCTTGTCCCAGTCTCTGCAACGCATCTGGCACCCTGATGTTACAACTGTTCCAAGATAAAGAGTTACCGCAGTAGGAGCTGGGTTTTTTTACGAGTCCTTATGTGTATGACTCTGAACAAATACGAGGTATAATTGCGCGAAGCTGTGGGGTGATTATCTCCCCCAGCGGTACCTGATCTTTGTGGGGCCATTACCGAGCGGAAGTGGTGCGATCGGGAATTTTGATTCGGCTTCGCAGGGAACGTGTAAACAAACGACTGAACGTTTCGATGAAAATCTTCATCAGCCAGTTAAAAACTATATAGAAATATATATATATATACGGTATATTATTGATTGGTAGCCATGATAGGGTGAATTGGGAATCTTTCCTGTGTCGGTTTCGGGTTCCATACTGGGGTGGGGGGAGGATGAATAGACCCACTGACAAGCATGTCGTACAAAACGAATAATTAGGGGTGTTTCCTATGAAGCTGGGGTGCATTGATGTACGTGCAAAACTCAAGTTCTAGAACAAGACCAGATTCCAGAAATGGACGAACAACTAGAACTTTCCGCCGAATAATAATAATAATAATATTAAAAAAATAATAATAATAATAATAATAATAATAATAATAATAATAATAATAGGGATAA
>CAJHNH020000020.1:327500-340441 GCA_905116865.2 Candidula unifasciata
CCACAAGTTTACATTTTTCCTATAGGACAGCGAGTCTTTCTGTCCTAATGTCAAAATGTACACTTGTGGCAGTCTCAGTCTGCATAGCGCTTGTTCTTCCTCCATGTCGCTTCGCTTTTGAGAATATGCGTGCGCATATAAACTTCGCCTAGTTGTTGAGTCGTGGCTCTAGTTTTAGAACCATTGGAATAGACAGGTGCCATGTTGTGGCTGTAGAGGCGTGGCTATAGTTTTAGAACCGTTAACGTAGACGAACTTCATTTTGTGGTTGAAGAGTCCTGGCTATAGTTTAAAAACCATAGACGCAAAAAAACTTCGCCTTATAGTAGTTGAGTCGTGGCTCTAGTTTTAGAACCTTTGATGTAGACGAACTTCATCTTATGGTTGTAGAGCTGTGGCTATAGTTTTAGAACCATTGGCGTAGACGATCTTTATCTTATGGTTGTAGAATCGTGGCTATAGTTTTAGAACCGTTGGTATAGACAGGTGCCATCTTGTGGTTGTAGAGTTGTGGCTATAGTTTTAAAACCGTTGACGTAGACGAACTTTATCTTGTGGCTGTAGTTTTAGAACCATCTGCATAGAGAAAGCTATCTTGTTGTCGAGGTTTGACTACAGCTTTAGAACCAGCTGTTCAGTAGGACGTAGTCATAATTCTTTGTTTAGAATTGGCTGAAGTTTGAATACATATGGTATAGTCAAATATTTACTTTCGGTTGCAGATAACTAGGTATAGTTTGAGAACCAGTGACATAGAACGGTATCACCGGTGGGTTATAGAGAGCTGGGTAAAGTTTGAGAGATTCCGAGGTAATCGGGGAACATGTTTCTGTCTTACAGAACGGGGTATGGTTTGATAGCTGCTGAGGTAATCTAAGGACATGATTCTGTCTTATAGAACAGGGTATGGTTTAAGAGCTGCTGGTATAATCGGAGGACATTTGTCTGTCTGGTAGATTCGGGTATAGTTTTAGAGCTGCAGGTGTAACTGGATTTCATTTGTCTGTTTAATTGAACCAGGTATAGTTTGAAAGCTGCTGTTTTAATTGGAGGACATGTTTTTGTCTCATAGAACCGGGCATAGTTTGAGATCTACTGGAGGACATGTTTTCGTTTTATAGAACCAGGTATAGTTTTAGAGCTACTGGTTCAGTAGGAGGACATGTTTCTGTCTTATAGAACCGGGAATAGTTTGAGAGCTACTGGTACAGTCGGAGTACATGTATCTGTCTTATAGAACCGGGTATAGTTTGAGAGCTACTGGAGGACATGTATCTGTCTTATAGAACCGGGTATAGTTTGAGAGCTACTGGTACAGTAGGAGTACGTGTATCTGTCTTATAGAACCGGGTATAGTTTGAGAGCTACTGGTACAGTCGGAGTACATGTATCTGTCTTATAGAACCGGGTAAAGTTGAGAGCTACTGGTACAGTCGGACGACATGTTTCTGTCTTACAGAACCAGGTATAGTTAGAGCTACTGGTACAGTCGGACGACATGTTGCTGTCTTACAGAACCAGGTATAGTTTGAGAGCTACTGGTGTAACCGAACACAAGTTTTCTATCTTACAGAACCGGGTAAGGTATGACAGCTGCTGGTATAATCGGAGAACATATTTCTGCTAATTATTATTATTAAGCACCTGCGGGTTTCCATATCCAGGTCGGGTGTTTGTTGGCGCTGTGTCTGCGTCACAAACTGGAGGCACAAACTGGCGACAGTCTCTGTAAACATGTTATTTCTGTCTTTGTCAATGATTTCCAGAGAATTTCATTGATTGGCGCTGCCATGTATGGGAGTCTATATGTTGCTCTGTAGTGCTGACGCCATATATGTTTGTTTGTTTTGTCTCCCTTTGCTGTGAATGCCGTAAATATGTTGTTGGTGGGTGGGTTGTTTGCGTGGTTAGTTCATGGGTTGATGGGCGGGTTGTTTGATGGGTTGGTTTATTAGTGGGTTGGTGATTTGGTAAGTGGGTTGTTTGCTTGGTTTGTTGATGGGTCCCTGGATGGGTTGTTTGGTTGGTTAGTTAATGGGTTGGTGAGGAGAGGAAGAAGGAGTAGAGGGAGTAGAAGAAAAAGGAAGAAGAAGAAGAAAAAGAAGAAGAAGGAGAAAAAGAAGAAGAAAAAGAAGAAGAAGAAGAAGAAGAGGAAGAAGAAGAAGAAGAAGAAGAAGAAGAAGAAGAAAAAGAAGAAGAAGAAGAAAAAGAAGAAAGAGGAAAAAGAAATGGAGAAGGAGACGGAAAAGACGATAAGGAAGAAGAAGGAGGGGAGGAAAAAAAATAAAAAAAGAAGAAGAAAAAGAAAAAGAAGTAGAAGAAGAAGAAGAAGAAGTAGAAGAAAAAAAAAGAAGAGGAAGAAGAAATAAACTTTTTTTTCCAAAGGGTAATAAATTAGGCACGCAGTCCCGTCTTTTATTCGGCCCTCTCAAACACCCATCTTTCACACAGCAGTTTTATTTTATCAAAAAGCACGTTATGTTCATGTTATAATATCCATATTATGAATATCAAGTCAAAGAAGAAGAAGAAGAAGACGACGACGACAATGAAAGAAGAGGAAGGAGGACGGTGGGGGGGGGGGGGGAGTTGACGAAGATGAATAATAATAATAATAACATGAATTGGAGTATTAATAAAGCCTAAGAACCGAACCTCCTGTCAGCATTTTATCAAACCGAACCTGTCATATAAAAAACAACAATGAAAGGAATGTCTGAGCACATTCCCTTCAAGGAGACACAGTGTCTGTATGAACTTGGTCGGGCACTGACCTCTTCTCTCACTTCAAGGTTCTTCTCTGCCGCGGGGGGTTTTCTGCTCAGAGAATGCACGTGTGACCTTTGCCCTTGTGGTATTTGGCGGCTTGTTATTAACTCTATATGTAGCGTCCTTGCCAGCGCAGGACTACACGCAGCAGTGGCCATCCGGGCATGTAACAATTGTAATCAGCAGTTTCAGTTTCTATTAACAAAGAAAAATGCGAACAAAGAAGACGGACGACAATGGACTGCACAATTTATTGCCGGGTATATATTTCTGTATCCTGTCAGATGGATACTGCAATGAATGAATGAATTAAGAATTGACATCCCGGCAGTCGGGACATTCCCACACGTGCTCCGTCTCCTTCAGTATCCAAAGAAAAGTCGAGATGCTACTAGTACCATTTGCAACCGGACTTTAAAGTCCGCCTATGTTTTTCCCGCAGTGTTGAATATCTTTCTAAGCCTTTGCTTTTCTCTCGTTGAATTAGTCTGTCTGATTTTTCTCCCCAGCAAAACACATACGCTGTCAGACAGCCTGTTGACATTATCCCAAAAGCTGATATTGTTTAATATAGTGTTATAGTTTTATGTCGGCTTTGTGGCTAAGTCGATGCGAACACTTCGCTTCGTAATGCCGGGATGCCTGGTTCGATCCCAGCTGCGGGCAATGCGCCCTGCGTTGGTTTCGACAGTGGTATTAAGAAAGCCGACCGTTCAGTAAGTAACGGCTGTTAGGGTTGGTTCTGAAACGTCCTGTAAAGGATACGCAACAACCTTTTTTTTATTGTTTTATACATGTTATATATGTGGGTTACAGGGGTGGGGTTGTCGTCTTCCCCCTAGCATGTATGATGTTAAGGGTGTCCTTCAGGGGTTAGCTAAGATTGGATTGTTGCACCGTAAGGCTCTGATATCGCAGCCTAACTGTAAACCACAACACAACTTTTCAAACACTTTTTGTATGCTGAGCAAGGCTGTCTGGCCAAAACGTCTCCCCCCCCCCCTCCCGCCTGTGTTTTCTGTGTGTTTGCGTCCCTGTCCACCGCCATACCAGCACTTGTCACACAGCAGTATGTTTGTTCTGTCTGTTTACTGCTGACACTTGTTGTGTCTGTCTGTGCCTTGCCTGCCTACAGGGGAACACTGGCTGTTTGCAGTATCTTAGTGCAATGGTTCTCAAAATGTGCTGAACATCACTGGGTGTACTGCAGTACCTTAGTGCAATGGTTCTCAAAATGTGCTGAACATCACTGGGTGTGCTGCAGTACCTTAGTGCAATGGTTCTCAAAATGTGCTGAACATCACTGGGTGTGTTGCAGTACCTTAGTGCAGTGGTTCTCAAAATGTGCTGAACATCACTGGGTGTGTTGCAGTACCTTAGTGCAGTGGTTCTCAAAATGTGCTGAACATCACTGGGTGTCTTGCAGTACCTTAGTGCAGTGGTTCTCAAAATGTGCTGAACATCACTGGGTGTGTTCCAGTACCTTGGTGCAGTGGTTCTCAAAATGTGCTGAACATCACTGGGTGTGTTGCAGTACCTTCGAACAGTGGTTTTCAAAATGTGCTGAATATCACTGGATGTGTTGCAGTACCTTAGAACAGTGGTTCTCAAAGTGTGCTGAACATCACTGGGTGTGTTGCAGTACCTTGGTGCAGTGGTTCTCAAAATGTGCTGAACATCACTGGGTGTGTTCCAGTACCTTGGTGCAGTGGTTCTCAAAATGTGCTGAACATCACTGGGTGTGTTCCAGTACCTTGGTGCAGTGGTTCTCAAAATGTGCTGAACATCACTGGGTGTGTTGCAGTACCTTGGTGCAGTGGTTCTCAAAATGTGCTGAACATCACTGGGTGTGTTGCAGTACCTTCGAACAGTGGTTTTCAAAATGTGCTGAATATCACTGGGTGTGTTCCAGTACCTTGGTGCAGTGGTTCTCAAAATGTGCTGAACATCACTGGGTGTGTTGCAGTACCTTCGAACAGTGGTTCTCAAAGTGTGCTGAACATCACTGGGTGTGTTGCAGTACCTTAGAACAGTGGTTTTCAAAATGTGCTGAACATCACTGGGTGTGTTGCAGTACCTTGGTGCAGTGGTTCTCAAAATGTGCTGAACATCACTGGGTGTGTTGCAGTACCTTGGTGCAGTGGTTCTCAAAATGTGCTAAACATCACTGGGTGTGTTGCAGTACCTTAGAACAGTGGTTTTCAAAATGTGCCGAACATCACTGGGTGTGTTGCAGTACCTTCGAACAATGGTTTTCAAAATGTGCTGAACATCACTGGGTGTGTTGCAGTACCTTAGTGCAGTGGTTCTCAAAATGTTATAAACATCACTGGGTGTGTTGCAGTACCTTAGTGCAGTGGTTCTCAAAATGTTATAAACATCACTGGGTGTGTTGCAGTACCTTGGTGCAGTGGTTCTCAAAATGTGCTAAACATCACTGGGTGTGTTGCAGTACCTTGGTGCAGTGGTTCTCAAAATGTGCTGGACATCACTGGGTGTGTTGCAGTACCTTGGTGCAGTGATTCTCAAAATGTGCTGAACATCACTGGGTGTGTTGCAGTACCTTCGAACAGTGGTTCTCAAAGTGTGCTGAACATCACTGGGTGTGTTGCAGTACCTTAGAACAGTGGTTTTCAAAATGTGCTGAACATCACTGGGTGTGTTGCAGTACCTTGGTGCAGTGGTTCTCAAAATGTGCTGAACATCACTGGGTGTGTTGCAGTACCTTGGTGCAGTGGTTCTCAAAATGTGCTAAACATCACTGGGTGTGTTGCAGTACCTTAGAACAGTGGTTTTCAAAATGTGCCGAACATCACTGGGTGTGTTGCAGTACCTTGGTGCAGTGGTTCTCAAAATGTGCTGAACATCACTGGGTGTGTTGCAGTACCTTGGTGCAGTGGTTCTCAAAATGTGCTGAACAATACTGGGTGTTTTGCAGTACCTTGGTGAAGTGATTCTCAATGTGTGCTGAATATATAGAGCTGCACAAGGGTATGGTCAGAAGACTCCAGCAGACTCTTCTTCTTTTTTTTTTTATAAGCATTTATTAAGTTCGGTTTAGTTTGTTTGTTTTTCTGTGTCAGATTTTACGTTCAATTGTTCTTCTTCTTAGTATTCACCCTCTGTAAACTCCATCGCAAAGTTCTATTTATTCGTCCACTTCTAGACTTTAAGCGTATTCTAGAACTTGAGTTTTGATTGCACATCTGTTTTACAGATATGGCTTGCTTGTATGCAAGATGATGGTTCCCCAAGTCTCCGGCAGATGCACGCCGACTTCGGAGAAAACACTCTAATTGGTCGCCTCTTACGACATGCTTGTTAGGGAAGTAGTGGGTCTGTTTTTTTTTTAAAATACGTAAAATGGTACCTTGGAGCCCAAATAAGGTTGCTTTTTCAAGTATATCTGTGTTACTGATCTTGTCTCTTTACCTGGGATGTCGAAAGTTGCACGTGATGTTTCGTGTAAGAACCCTGCACAGGTGGGTCGTGTCAGCATTCTATTTGTTTTCCCGAATGCACGCTACACGGATAGGGCGACGTGGGACCAGGTGAGACATAACTTGAATACGCCAACAGGTTGCTCATCTAAGGGACTTGTTTCAACACTAGGACTTGAAATCATTGTCAACCCCATACTTCAGCAGAAAATGGCAAAGGTTAAAAAAAAGGGTATTTCCAATAGTGGAAATTGTCCGCATTGTATCGTTAACTCATCACCTCACACAAGTATACCAACCCAGTTTTCGCTTCCCGTTTGCGCGGTGGTTAATACCTGTCCTGTTCATCCTTTTAAACAAAGTTTTTCGCCAGTGACACAGATGTATATCATTTATTTAGTACATTATAGTCCTATGTAGTCACTTCATAGTTAGTGCATATGTGTGTATGTGTGCTGTGTTGTTCTTTATGTGCCGATAAAGGCTAATCGCCGCAACGTTCTTTTTTCTATTTTTGTTCATTATGATAGATTTTGTAAAGCTGACATACACTGTTTTTTCTTTCTTACCCCTTTTCTTCTCTCCCCTTTAGTTGTCTACCCTTTAAAATCCACATTGTAAACAGCTATCCCCGGATGGGTTACAGGGACACCATTGTGTGGAAAACAAGAATAGACCAACTGCCCGCCTCCACCAAGCATGTCCTATGTGTCGACTGATTGTGAGCTTCCTTTAAAGTCAAAGTGCACCTGCTCGAGCTGCAAGAAGCAATCTTCTTCTGTCTTCTAACCCCTAATAGAACACAGGCCCTCAACCAACTCACGCCATATCCTTTGGTATCGTCTGCAGCTTTCCCAATGTCCCTCCCGTCTGTTTAACTTCACTCCCTAGCTAGATTCATCGTGTGTTTTGGGGTTTCCCCTTTATTTCTGTGGGTTCCATTCCAAGGATATTTGCAAGGATATTCTAGCTATATTGTTTCAGGTTTTCTCAACCTGTGTCCTGTCCAATGCCAGCGTCTTTTCTTTACCTCTTGGTCCACTGGAACTTGATTAGTTCTCTCCCATTTAATTCCCTCTATTCTGCACAGGCACCAGTTAATGAACGTTTGTAGTTAATTAGTAATTGCCTTAATGGTTCCTCCATGTTTCCGCTCCGTACAACAGTGATGATTTGTCATTTGAATTATAATTTTTTTTTTAGTATTAGTTTTAATTTCTTTTGACCTCCACACATTTTCTAGTGCCATGAAAGCTCCTCTTGCCATTTGTATTCGTTTTTTTTTATCTGTGTCAGTTCCCACATCTTTATTTACATTACTGCCCAAGTAGATGTACAACACCACGTCTTGGAGTGGGATACCGTTAAGAGAAACCACATTGCTATTTGCTTGATTTATTCTCATTACCTTTGTCTTTCCCTTATGAATTTTCAGACCTAGCTGTTGTTATCTCGCATCAAAGTTAGTTACGTATCCTTTACAGGACGTTGCAGAACCAACCCCAACAGCCCTAGCTGTTTATTTCGCATCAAGTATATTTAATTTACCTTATGTATGATTCCTTAAGTGGGACAAAAGAGAAATATTATCAGCGAAGTTAAGATCATCAAGCTGTTTTGTTTGGGTTTACTGAATTCCTTCTCTGATCCTTCTATCAGAAAACATCAGGGGACTAGTAACCTTGATAAAAACAATCATTGTGTCCAAGTCTCTGCGAACTTTAGTTGATTACCTCTGAGATTCGAATGTTTTCCCCATCATTGTTAATGGCCACTCCATATTTCGAGTAAAAGATATGTAATACTTTAAAGGGCAAAGATTCCAGTAGATCACAGATGAGGGAAAGATGCTGGTCTGTGATGTGTTTTTTTTTTCTTCATTCGACTGGGTCTCCGTGGCGAAGTGGTCAAGCCGTTTGCCTCGCGCTCTGATGGTCGTGGGTTCGTTTCACGGCTGTGCCTTCCAGTTTACGACAGCAGTTCCATGTGGATCGTCGCCGGAGCTACGGAGTTCGTTCTCTGCGCGGCCTCTTTGCGGATGGCGAGCAAGCCACAGGGGATAAAAACCCGGTGCAATGGAGTCGATCCTCTCGACTTTAACCTGAAACCGAATTCCATTTCTGGTGTTAGCAGTTGCTGTCTTCATAATCCAGTCTCTTGAGAATGATATCATCACCCCACAATCCAGAAAGCTACGGCAAACTACTGACTGTAAAAAATTATAACCTAGGGAAAGTACAACCAACCAAAAAAATTGTGGTATTTGCAAATCCTGTAAAGGCTAACAACGTGAATTACCAAATAGTGCTATTTTTTAGCAACGTACCCACAACAAGCAGCTAATATTATGTAAAGATATAAAACCTTACGTTAAGTATATCAGCGAGCTTCACAGTATAACAAACACGAACAAAACGTGAACGTTGCGGCTTTGAAGCCTTCTTCAGCACATCTTCGTATCTCGTGGCAGCCAGGTCTATGTCAAGACAATTGTCTGGCGAGGTGGGACCGGGAACATTATTATCTGGGGATTTGCTAGAGGCAGTCACTCGAGGATAAGAGGAAATTTGGAGGCAGTTCAGTCCCCTAAAAAGCAGCTATTAAATGCGCTGTTCGCACCCACTTTTAACTATATTTGCTAGACATGAACAATCCAAGGACAACCTAAGCCCAAAATGATAGCTGTTGAGATGGGGTGTGTGAGGAGAGACCTTCACCAGTGACAAACTAAGAAAAATTATACTGATAGGCGTAAAACCGGTAAATGACTTTGTTTAACATCAGAAAATCTAATGGTTTGGTCATGTGAAGCGTACTGCAAAAGAACAGAGGACTAGAGGATGACACAAAAAATTGGATTTGTAAAGAGAGTAAAAGAGACACTACAGACAACTAACACAAACTGCACAACTAGAGAAGGACAGGAAACTACCTCTAACTCCTCTCAGTGACACTTTACGACACAAACAGTATGACAACAGACAAGAAACTACATCTAAATCCTCCATGACACTTTACGACACAGACACTAGGCAAAAAGACAAGAAACTACCTCTAACTCCCCTCTATGACACTTTACGACACAAACAGTAGGCTAACAGACAAGAAACTACATCTAACTCCCCTCTACAACACTTTACGACACAAACAGTAGGCTAAAAGACAAGAAACTACATCTAACTCCCCTCTATGACACTTTACGACACAGACACTAGGCTAAAAGACAAGAAACTACATCTAACTCCTCTATGACACTTTACGACACAAACAGTAGGCTAACAGACAAGAAACTACCTCTAACTTCTCTCTACAACACTTTACGACACAGACACTAGGCTAAAAGACAAGAAACTACATCTAACTCCTCTATGACACTTTACGACACAAACAGTAGGCTAACAGACAAGAAACTACATCTAACTCCTCTACAACACTTTACGACACAAACAGTAGGCTAAAAGACAAGAAACTACCTCTAACTCCTCTCTACAACACTTTACGACACAAACAGTAGGCTAACAGACAAGAAACTACCTTTAACTCCTCTCTGTGACAGTTTACGACACAAACAGTAGGACAACAGACAAAAAGAAAAAAAAAAGAGGGTGAACAAAATGTCTCATTGTCTGTCACTTGCACGCATGCCCAGTGCACTTTTATATCTCAAATATATTTCACTAAAGATCTTAACTTCTTAACAAGTTTGAAGTTTGAATAACGTAACAACGTATCAACATAGTAGCCCATAAGTGAGCCGTTCTTCTTTTAACTCAAGCCTGAGTCCGAAGAAGCTCAGGCCAATGCACAGGCTTAGCACTGGCAAGGATCCTGAAATAATTTGAGTAGATTTTTAACTGTAAATTTGTGCCCGGGCAGTGCCGTTATGTTACTCTTTTTGATTTCCAACCGCCAGGGGATTTTTTTTTTTAACGTGTGCAACAAAGCACGAGAGCGTCTAATTTCACTTCCCAGAGACCAGGGGGAATTACTAGAAGTCCAACAGTCCACATGAAAAAATCCAAGCCATTACCGGGGATTGAACCCGGAACCTCTAGCACTCGAGGCGGACGCCATGCCTTGAGACCACGCAATTCCCCTTCTTAACAAGTCTAAAGTAAGTTAATTGCCAGGCTTATATAACATTCACTAGCTTCCTTTATCTGAATTGTTGTTGGAATTTTATCGATTGTGATAGTCTTATCCTGACTCCTACATACTCATCGATATCACCATATTTCTGAAACCTCATTTTAACACCCACGTTGTTGCTTTAATGTCCTTTGTTTTTGCGCACCACGCAGTAATCTGGGGTATGTGCAGCATTTGATCTTTCTTAAGCTGAATTCTGCGAGTGGGTGTTAGAACGAATAAATGTTGAATTAAGTATCGACATCAAAGCACTCAGGACACCCCCATAAGCGCTCCGTACCCATCTTTAGCAGCAAGCGAAGAGTTACAATTCCGATGGTACCAGTAACTGTCTGATTGTATATCCGTCTCGCCTTTCTCCTGAGTGTCGAGCGTCGGCCAGATCTCCTTGCAACTCCTCGCAGTGCTATTCTCCTCAGACCGCAATGATCTGTCTGTGGCTGTTTACTCGCTCCCAAAGAGCTTTACAACATCCAGCTTGTCATGCATTAGTTCACCACTAAGTGATGCATAACCAGCAACTCTGTCTGCTTATTTCCTAACACACTAGCATGGTTAGTTGCGTATCCTTTACAGGACGTTGCAGAACCAACCCCAACAGTCCCTGGTTTTTCTAGGCAAATTTATGTCGAGTAGTTTGCCATTGCTTTCTGGACGGTCAACTTTCTTGATACCACTGTCGAAACCAACGCAAGGCGTATGGCCCGCAACTGGGATCAAACACGGCATCCCGGCATTACGAAGCGTTCGCATCGACTTAGCCACAGAGCCGACACACTGGCATGACCTAGAGAAAATATCCAAAGGATGCTAACTAAACGAACAAAATTTTCTTTCAAAGGGTCACAAATAGGGCACGCTGGCCCGTCTTACATTCGGCCCTTCCACAAAGTCGACACACTGGCATGACCTGGAACGAAATTTTCCTTCAAAGGGTCACAAACTGGGCACGCTTGCCCGTCTTACATTCGGCCCTTTCAAGCACCCGTCTTTCACACAGCAGGATTTTAAAAATCCTAAATGCTACATATAGATTCTTGGAATAATGTTGAGAAGAAGAAAAAGAAGAAGAAGAAGAAGAAGAAGAAGAAGAAGAAGAAGAAGAAGAAGAAGAAGAAGAAGAAGAAGAAAAAGAAGACGAAGAAAAAGAAGACGAAGAAAAAGAAGAAGAAGAAGAAGAAGAAGAAGAAGAAGAAGAAGAAGAAGAAGAAGAAGAAGAAAAAAAAAAAGAAAAAGAAAAGAAAAAAGAGAAAAAAGAAAAGAAAAAGAAAAAGAAGAAGAAAAAGAAAAAGAAGAAAGAAGAAGAATAAGAAGAAGAAGAAGAAGAAGAAGAAGAAGAAGAAGAGGAAGAAGAAAAACAAGAAGAAGAAGAAGAAGAAGAAGAAGAAGAAGAAGAAGAAGAAGAAGAAGAAGAAGAAGAAGAAGGAGAAGGAGAAAAAGAAGAAAATAAAAGAAGAAACAGATATTCTGTAATTGTTGGGTGTCTTCCTGGCCTAGTAGTTGATCAGTCTGCATTTCCCTCTTGGGGTTGTGGGTTCGTTTCATAAACTGCGTCGTTTGGTTCACGGGTGATATTTTTTACACCGGTGATCATTGATAGAGCTAGGGAGTTCGCGCTTTATGCGACGCTTTCGACAAGCTAATATGCCTGTTCAGTGGATAGACTCCAAGTGGTTTGGGATAAAATCCAGTTCAGTTACATCAAAAAAGGATGTTGAACCAATTGAAAGTATAACAAGTAGGTTTTACATTGTTACAAAGAACGACAAGTGAACTGTCCGGTCAGAGAACAAAGGCAAGTGGTGCTTTCATGGTACTAGAAAATGTGTAGAGGAGAAAAGAAATTAAACGTTATACTGAAATTAGAATTTTTAATTCTAATAACAAATCAGTTCTGTTGTATGGAACGGAAACATTAAGAACACCCAAGGCAGTTACTAATAAACTATAGACAAACAAACATTCATTACCTGGTGTCCGCGCAGAATAAAGGTAGTTAAATGGTATAATAGAATCCCTCGCGTAGAGCTTTCAGAGAGGATTCAACAAGTTCCAGTGGACCAAGAGGTGAAGAAAAGACGCTGGCATAGAATAGGACACACGTTGGTGAAGAAAGAAAAGAAGAAAAAAAGAAGAAAAAGAAAAAAAAAAGAAAAACAAAAAGAAGAAGAAGAAAAGAAAAAAGAAAAGAAAAAAGAAGAAAAGAAGAAGAAAAAGAAAAGAAGAAAAAAAAAGAAAAAAAAAGAAAAAAAAAAAAGGAAAAAGAAAAAAAAGAAGAAGAAGAAAAAGGGAAAAAAGAAAAAAGAAGAAGAAAAGAAGAAAAAGAAGAAAAAGAGAAGAAGAAAAAGAAAAAAAACGAAGAAAAAAAAAAAGAAAAAAAAACAAAAAAGAAGAAAAGAAAAAAAGAAGAAAAGAAAAAAAAAAAAAAAAGAAAAGAAAAAAAAGAAAAAAAGAAGAAAAAAGAAAAAAAAAAAAAGAAAAAAAGAAAGAAAAAAAAGAAGAAGGGAAAAAGAAGAAAAGAAAAAAAAAGAGGGAAAAAGCAGCAGCAGCAGTAGTAGGCCTTACCACAAAATTCACGAAAAT